>CAUYSK010081799.1:0-24931 GCA_963575035.1 Avahi laniger
CTCTAAGTCCATGGGGACTTATATATGTCATATTATAAAAACATTTTTAAAAAGCAACATACCATTAAATTAATTAAAATCAACTTGAAATTGACAAAATGGCAGAGGACACATCGTACAATGTTGGGAAAACCACTGTGCCGATAATCTATGGGACTAGTGTTTTCTATATGGCAAAGAGAGAAATGTAACCTGCTGAGGGACTGTTATTGCACCACATGCTATAGACAAATGAACAATGCATGAAGTCAATAAGAATTCCAGCTAAGAATAAGTGAGAGTTTAGGTCATAAAAGCTCCAGGAGATTCTAATTTCCTAGAAGTAGGGCTTTCTCTCAAAGCATTAATATCACTACCAAAGTGCTGTATTCATAAAAAGAATTTTAATAACTTTTCTGTTTTCATAATTTTACATAATTAGATGATGGCATCTAAAACTCAGTTTCTCTGTAAACAATATACAGCTTATCAGGTATTGCATTTTTCTGATACATTAATGTCTTATTGGTTTTTAAAATGCATTTCTAAAATAACTTTCTGTGTGAATAAAAATTTAAGTATTAACAACACACAAAATTAATAACCTAAATCATTGAACTACTCACCCACATTTGGCCTCTAACATCTATTCTGTTACACACTGCTTGTGAGATACTTAGGAAACTTGCTAAAGATGCTGAGAATGTTGAGTCAGTGTCTCCACAGCAGAAGAGGAACACTGCTGGGAACATGTATGATTTTGATATATTGCCTGTATCACGTGTGATAACCACAGTGGGTCGGGGACCTATACACTCATTCTTTTCCCCATGTTGAGTGAATAGTTAATGATAATTTGTATATTCACTCTCAGAGAACAACAGCGAATGCATTTCTGAAGTAACAGCATAACTTTTACAATCCTTAGTGGAATGGCAGATATAATGTGCCTTTTGGGATGTTTGTCATACTATCAGAAGAACAAGCCAGGATTGAAAAGTAATCCATGTGTTAAATAGGAATAAGATGAGTTGGAGATTAATCCATTATGGGAAATATCTAGAAAATGTAGATTAAATATGAGGAAAGTAGCATGTTTATAAGACTATTATAACATTTAAGAGACCAACCGGTAATAGTCTATCATTCTCTTCATTTCATGTTCTTCTCATTTCTTAAAAAAGGAAACAAATCTAACATTTCAAACTATTGTTCTAAAAATATCTTCTTTACAGTTAGGTTAAATATATTAATGTAACAGCTTACTTAGTACTTTAAACATCTCTTAGAATGGATTATAAACATCAACTTTTCTCATACATAGGAGCCTCTCATGGGCATCCATTTACATGGAATAGCATCCTTCAATTTTCACTACCTGCCTAATAACATAAAGGAAAATTACGGATATACACATACTGATATAAGAATATTTTTTTTAAAACCTTGGGGCCCTGGCCTCGGTTTCATTAGAATATTACTACAATCAACAGTAAACTGGCTATAAACACACAAACTTATCATAATATTATATTCCAATTAAACTCTAAAATTTTCAGTCCCTTAACATAGTTGATCTTATTGGATACTTACAAATGAGACAGACAAGGCAGATATTACAAATCAGAAAACTGAGGCAGACAGAGGTTTAATGAGTTCCTACAGATGGTGAATGTCAAAACAGTCTTTTGACTCCTAATTCAATGCACATTATCATGCATACACACAGCCATATTTATATGCTTTCTGCCTAGAGCCATGATCTACATTATATGTTTTATTTTTTTTCAGCTACTTCCTCACTCAGTGCAAAACCATATTGCTGAATTTCAAAGTTCAGGGTGCTTACAGGAAATATAGAGCCTAAATCTTTTGGCCCTTGTTTGCTTATTTTTAAATTTCACAATTATAGTCTCTCTGCTTCAAAAATTTCTATTACAGTATGAAAAACTATTAACCAGCCTCCTATTGACTCTAGTAAAACAATTATTGAAAAAAGAACATAGCACCATAAAGCATGTACATGGAAACGAATATAATCCCTTCCTGGCACAGTTACACAAACTCAAATTGCCGAGAAAGAATCTTAAAGATATTTTGAAATCAATACTTGTGCAGTAAATGGTCGAAGAGAAATATGAAAGGCAGTGGAAGTATACATATATAAAGCTCAGCATTAAAAGAATTTCTTTACATGAGCTAGACTTTCCAATGAAAAATAAAAAGCCAATAAATCAAAGATAAGTAAGTCCCCGGATAGAATACTATGCATACAGTAGGCACTTACTAATTTCTTACTGCCGTAAAGAAACTTTATATTTTATAAAAGCATATACTGAACCCTATTAAATTGAAAATGATTTTTTTTGAAATGTATGAAAAATTAAGTGAAAAATCAGAAGAAAGTAGTGCCTTCATTTCAGAGTCTTCATTGCATTATTTATTCTGGCTTTATGCAGGAGCATTAGAATTAACCACACAGCACCCTAGTCACTGCCTTGCTTCCATTTCTGACTCATTCAGAATGTGGGCCAGCAGATGGTCAAGGAAAAGGTTTTACTATAGCAGCCAACATATTCTCCATCCTACCTTTGCTGCATTAAAGAAATCAAAAAACAACAATAAAAAACCCTGCGGTACCTACTCACTCTCTCCATTCCTAACTACAAACTTTCCTCACTTGCTCAAAGAGAAGGCAAATTAGCTTCTGTAAGAGCTGGATGCAGGCTCAGGGTGAACTAACACTGATATATCTGGCTTTTAGCAGAAAAACCATCACCTCTATTTAAAACACTAAAAAAATGTTGCTTTAACAAGCAAAAGGAATAAACAGCTTTCTTAATTTTGAAATGAAAAAATTCAACTTAAAAATCAAATTTTCACCTGAGGAGATAGAGCTTGCATTGAGGTTCCAGCTAGAATAATTAGGCAAGAAAAAGGAATGAAAAGCATGTAGATTGAAAAGGAAGAAGTAAAACTAATTCTATTTGCAAATGATATGATCTTTTATATAAAAAAAACCGTAAGGAATCCACCTCAAAATTATTAGGATTAATTAAAATGTTTAGTTAGGTTGCAGGATATAAAATTATCATATTTCTACACACTTGCAATGAACAATCTGAAAAACAAATTAGAGCAACAATTCCATGTACAGTAGCTTCAAAACAAATAAAATACTTAAAAATAAATTTTACAAAAGAAATATAAAATTTACACTCTGAAAACTATAAAACATATTGAAAGAAACTAAAGATCTAAATGAATGGAAATCCATTCGTTGTCTGAAACACCTTACATTGTTAAGATGGAAATACTCTCCAAACCGATCTACGGATTCAATGAAATTCCCATGAGAAACCAAACTAGCTTCTCTGTAGAAATTGAGAAGCTGATTGTAAAATTCATATGGAATTGCAAGGGATCCAGACTAGCCAAAACAATATTAAACACCAAAAACAAAGTAGGAGAGCACACCCTTCTAGATTTTAAACCTATTACAAAGCAATGATAATAAAGACAATGCGGTGGTGTCACAAGGATAGACATAGATCAATGGTATAGAATTAGGAGTCCAGAAATAAACCCGTATATCTATGGTTAAGTGATTTTCAACAAAATTCCTTCCCGATTGGGATGGTGCTGGGGCAAGAATCATCTTTTCAACAAATGGTCCTAGAACAAATGGACAGCCACCTGCGAAAGAACAAAGTTGGTCCAGACACATAATTAACTCTTTAAACTCTTTATCCAATAAAGACAAATAACCCAATTTAAAAATTCGTCAAGAAATCAACATTTCTCCAAAGATGACAAATGGCCAATAAGCACATGAAAAAATGTTCAACACCATTAGTCATCAGGGAAATGCAAATAAAAAACGTAAAAAAATACCACTTTATCATCCGCTAGGATTTCCATAATCAAAGAGATAGATAATGAAAAGTGTATTATTAGTCAGCAAGAGCTACCGTAACAAAATAGCACAGACTGTGTGGCTTACACAACAAAAATTTATTTCTCATAGTTCTAAAGGCTGGGAAGTTCAAGATCAAAGTGCCAGCCAACGTGGTTGATGGTAAGGGCCCTCTTCCTGGCTAGCGGACAGCCCTCTTTTCACTGTGCTCACACGGCCTTTCACGGGTGCACGGAAGCGGGCGTGCAGGGGCAGCAAGCTCTCTCTGGTGCCTTTTCTTATACCAGCACTAACCCTATCATGGGGGCCCCACTCCCATGACTTTATCTATCTCATAAATACTTTCCAAAGGCCCATCTCCAATGCCATCACATTGCGGGTTAAGTCTTCAATGTATGAATTTAGGGGATACAAACATTCAGTTCGTAACATGGAGAAACTGAAAGACTCCTCTGTTACTTGTGGGAATGTAAAATGGTGCTTCCGTTTTGGAAAACAGTTTCTCAAACAATTAAACAGAGTTACAATATGAACCAGAAATTCTACTTATAGATATGTCCCCAGGAGAACTGAATATACATAACCACAAAAAAAATCTGTATACCAATGTTCACAGCAGGATTAATCATAATAGCCACAAGGTGGAAACAAGCCAAATGTCCACCAACAGATGAATGACAAGCAAATTGTGAAATATCTATATAACAGATTATTCTGCCATATGAAATACTAATGCATGCTACAACATGAATGAACCTTGAATACATTACACTAAGTGAAAAAGTCAGTCACGAAAGACCACATATTATATGATTCTATTTATATAAAATATTCAGAACAAGAGAATCCCGACAAAAAGAATAGTGGTTGCCTGGGGCTGAGGGAGAGGGGACAGGGGGACAGAAGGGTGAAAGCTAACAAGTATGGTTCTTTTTGAGGTGATGAGAATGTTCTAAAATGGACTATAGTGATGGTTGCACATATCTGTGAATATCCTAAAAAACACTGAACTGCACACATTAAAGGGGTAAATTGTATATGTGTACTGTATCTCAATAAAGCTGTTAATTAATATAAAGTGAAGATAAATGGCAAAATAAAGCACTCTGAGTGACCCTTTCCTCACATAATGATCATCATTGCATTATTCCGAGAATATATGCTACATTAACTTAGTTATTTCAAAATCCTTTCATGGGGTTTCTTTTCCTCCTGCATAGATCGTAAACTCACTGAAGTTGGACTAGATTGTCCATTCTTTTATTTCAATTCCTAAGTTATACAATATGCATGACATAAGCAGTAATATAACATGGAAAGTAGAAGAGAAATACATGCCGACTATTCTAGGTTTGTTGTCAAGAGGAATCTATAATCTGTTTATATAAAAATTCACAATACGTTAGAAATAACAGGGTTCATAACATCAGAAATTATTTGGAGAAATGCAAAATGTATCTGAGATGTAGAGCTTTACAAACAAAAGTACATAGAATAAAGTAAATAAGGAAGAATTTTTTCAAGTTTAAGAAATATATATTTTCTTTTATGAAAAGCAGAACACTTGATTTTCTATCAGGAAATATATTTCTAAACAGGTCAGAGAAGAAATTTATTTGCTTCATCATCATTTAAAAGTATCTTTTATTTTTCAAGTATCATATATGTGCTATATTTGAAATGAAGGGTTTGAAAAATTTAGTTTTGGCAAACTGATGTCATTTGTTAAATTTATAGCATTGCATAAATCTACTCAAATATAGACCATAAAAAGTCATCAAACATTCCCTTTTTTTACTCATGAAAATTAAAATATGCTACTTAAAAATAGTATAAAAATCATTTAAACCGATTCAAATCATTAACAAAATTGAATGGTCCCTAGTGTGGATTTCCTTATTACCTATGGCTTTTCAATGATCCTCCAGTTATGAAACACTGTTTACTTATTCTAGTTTATTTTCTACAGTCAAAACTAGAAAGAAGAGAGAATCTTCACCTCTTAATAGCTGTCCTTCATTCATACACTATTTTTCTTTCTGAATATGCACTTCATTGGATGAATACCAATCCCAAAATTCACTGGTGAATATGGATTAAAAAATACACAAAAAATGTGGAATCTTAAAAAATACTGCAGAAAAAATTCGTAACAAAATAGTCAAGGAAAGTTTATCATCAGCACAACAAAAACGTGACTTGAGTTTAACCCTGCCCATTTTTTAAATTTCAGAATATTATGGGGGTACAAACATTTTGGTTACATATAAATGCCTTTGTCTCACCCAAGCCAGAGCCTCTCTAATCATCAGGGAAATGCAAATCAAAACCACAATTAGATATCACCTAACTCCAGTGAAAATGGCTTTTATCAAAAAGTCCTACTGTTTGAAAATTTGTACTGTTTTTGTCCTTAACAATGTCTTAACATAAGAAATAATGAAGTTTTCCCCATTGACTGACTCTTCCTTTGGAGAAAGAATTCTCTGTCTCATGTGATAACGTTTGACAACATTTGACCCACTATAGAATTTCTTTCGAAACTCGAGTCAGTCCTCTCAAATCCTACCACTGCTTTATCAAGTAAAATTATGGAACATTCTACATACTTTGTTGTCATTTCAACAATGTTCACAGCATTTTCACC
Source organism: Avahi laniger (assembly GCA_963575035.1). Classification (NCBI taxonomy): domain Eukaryota; kingdom Metazoa; phylum Chordata; class Mammalia; order Primates; family Indriidae; genus Avahi; species Avahi laniger. The sequence continues at coordinate 6,543 of CAUYSK010081799.1, forward strand.
ATGAGTAGATTCCACATCAAGAATTCATTTCTTCACTCATACATAAGAAGCACCTCTTCATCCATTCAAGTTTTATCAAAAGGTCACAGCAATTCAGTCACATCTTCAGTCTCCAGTCCCAACTCTAGTTCTCTTGCTGTTTCTATCACATGTACAGTTACTTCTCCCACTGAAGTCTTGAACCCCTCTAAGTCATTTATGAGGGTGGGAATCAACTTCTTCAAAACTCCTGTTCGTGGCGATATTTTGACCTCTTCCTATGAATTAAGAATGTTCTTAATGACATCTAGGATGGTAAATTTTTCCATTGACTTTGCCCATATCCATCACAGGAATCACTGTCTATGGCAGCTATAACCTTACAAAATTTATTTCTTAAATAGTAAGACTTGAAAGTCAAAATTATTCCTTGATCCATCAGCTACAGAATGGCTACTGTGTTAGCAGGCATAAAAGAAACATTAATCTCCCTTGTACATGTCCATCAGAGCTCTTGGGTGACCAGGAGCATTGCCAATGAACAGTAATTTTGAAAGAATTTTTTTTTCTAAGCAGTAAATGTCAACATTAGGCTTAAAATAGTCAGTAAACCATACTGTGAAAATCTAGGTTTTGTTGTTACATTTCTAGAACACAGGCAAAATAGAATTAGCATAATCCTTAAGAGCCCTAGGATTTTCAAAACTGTCAATGAGCACTGGCTTCACCATAAGGTCATCAGCTCCATTAGCTCCTAACAAGAGCATCAGCCTGTCCGTTGAAGCGTTGGCCAGGCATTGACTTCTCTCTAGCTAGCAAAGTCCCACATGGCATCTTTTTCCAATAGAAGGCTGTTTCCCCTACATTGAAAAATCTATTGTTTAATGGAGCCACCTTCATCAATGAGCTTAGCTAGATCTTCTGGATAACTTGCTGCAGCTTCTGCATCAGCACTTGTGCTTCACCTGGTGTTTTCATGTTAGGAAGTCAGCTTCTTTCCTTAAATTCCAGGAATCAACCTCCAACTTTTTTCCTGCAGCTTCCTCACCTTTCTCAGCCTTCATAAAATGGAAGAGAGTTATGACCTCACTTTAAATTAGGCTTTGGCTTAAGGGAATATTCTGGCTGGCTTGATTTTTCTATCCAGACCACTAAAAACTTTCTCCATACCAGCAATAAAGCTGTTTCACTCTCCTCTCATTCATGTATTCACTGAAGTAGCGTTTTTCATTTCCTTCAAGAAATTTTCCTTTCCATTCAAAATGTGGCTGTTTGGAGTAAGAGGCTTAGCTTTCAGTCCATCTTGGATTTCAACATGCCTTCTTAATTAATCTAAGCTTAATCATTTCTAGCTTTTGATTTAAAGTGAGAGATGTATGACTCCTCCTTTCACTTGAAAACTCAGAGGCCACCGTAGGGTTATTAACTGGCCTAATTTCAATATTGTTGTTTCTCAGACAACAGGGAGGTCCAAGGAGAGGGAGAGATATGGGGGAATGGCCAGTTGGTGAAGAAGTCAGAGCACATACATTTATTAAGTTTGCCATCTTATATGGGCATGGTTCCTGGCACCCCAAAACAATTACAATAGCAACGTCAAAAATCACTGAACGCAGATGACCATAATTGATGTAATAATGATGAAACAGTCTGAAACATTGTGAGAATTATCAAACTGCGACAGAGACATGAAGTGAGCACATGCTGTTGGAAAAATGGCGCCAACAGACTTAATTGTTGCAGGGTTAGCACAAACCTTCAATATGTGAAACACACAGTATCTGCACAGTGTAATACAGTTATTGCAGCACTATTCAAAACAACAAAGATATGAAATCAAACTAAGTATCCACCAATGGATAAATGGGTAAATAAAATGTGGTATATATACACAACGGAATACTATTCAGACATTAAAAAAAGAATGAAATTATGTCATTTGCAGCAACATGGATGGAACTAGAGGTCATTATCGTAAGTGGAATAAACCAGGCACAAAAAGACAAATATCCCATGTCCTCCCTTACATATGTAAGCTAAAAAATCAAGGTAGAGAGTGGAAAAGTAGGTAACAGAGACTGGGAAGTGTGAGTCAAGGGTAGGTGAAAGGAGGGGAGGAGGAAGAGAAAAGGGTTAAAGGGTACAGACATACGGTGAGATGGAAGGAATGCATTCGATATTTGGTAACAGAGTAAGATGACTGTAAGTAGCAAAAATGTGTTGTACTTGGGTGATGGATGCCCCAAATAGCCTGAATTGATCACTACACATTATATACATGTGACAAAGTTTCTCAGGTACCCCATAAATTTGTATAAAATAAAGTGAAGCACAAGCAAGTTATCCCTGTAATAAAATTGTGCTGAAGTGAACGTACTGTCTAATTATTTTCATTCGATTATGCACACATTAACAATGTCTCTTATTTTTTTCATTTTGGCTCTATATGGGATATGTGTTTCATTATAAAATGAATTTATAAAAATTGAAGATAATTTTTACATGCTGTATGTTAGGTTTCCACACTGTTTCCTAGATAGAAAAATGTTATTCCTTAAAGTAAATCTAGCAAATTAAAACAACATATATTATGTTTAGTTGATGTTACTGGAATATTAACTTTTATAAGCATCAAATATTTAACCATTATTTCTATGCTATCTTACTATTATGTCATTATTACTATGTTATCTTACCATTATTATCGTTATATGTAGGCCTATTTAAATATAATTAGGAGTCTACATTACCTGGTGTCCTTATTACCATATTATTTTTGTTGCCAGTAGATAATCTGCGTATGTGCTTAAGATCCACATAATAGGAATGCTTTAAGATCACTGAGCCCAATTTTCCCCTGCTGTAGGTGGCTGGAGAACAAATAAAGAAGTATTTTCATGTGGCTTTCCAAATTAGGAATGGGTAATATTTCCCCTAACCACACATACCATGAACATGCTTCTAAGGCATAGTCCTTACTTGTGTTGTACTTAATCACTATTCAGATATTTTCTTATTTGTATGTGTTTAATAGAACATAAGATCCATGAATAAAGTCTTGTGTGTCTTTTTCATCATTACATAACTCAATGCTCTAAATAATGCCTGATACATAACTGCTCAATAAATATATTTAATAAATGAGTAAATCCTGTATCTAAGCCTCTGCCTTGAAGCACAGGTCCTGGTCCCACACACTCAGCTACTAACTGGAAACACAGCATTGAGTCTGAACCCAGGTGATCAATAAGAGGTATAAAGAAAGGCTCTGTTGCCCTACAACACACAAAATTGAACTTTCCAATTTTGACAGTGGATACTGACATAAATGCACAGGTTTTATATAATCCTAAACAAATGACCAGCATTATCTAATCTAGTTGTAAGACACAAACAAAATATTGCCCATAACTCTTTTCAGTGGCATGATAAAAGCTAACACAAGAATAAAGCACACTAAGGGCTTCTTATCATTGCTTCCACATTACCGATTACTTCTTAGAGCTAAAACCAATAGCTATAAATTTTGTAGCTAGTTCATCTGTCACTTTAGATATGCTCAAACCTTGCTTACATATGTAACAAATACTGAATAAAATTCTTTGGCTTTAAAAATAAACATTTCAATACATACAGTCATTTATTTCAATAAAAAGAAATAAGCATAAAAATAAATAAAACACAGAAAACATAGATTTTTAAATTCTCTCCCCTAAGTATCGAGAACAGGGAATGAGTGTGGAATTGATATATGAAATGAAAAACGTTTTTTTCCTTGGCCCTATTCTCAGTATAGTCAATTCTGTTTAACTGTCCATCACTTTTACATTTGCAGGACTCAGCTGCTCAGCATGCACAACAGAACTCTGGGACATGACTGCCACTGATCAGGCTAATAACAGCACTAATGAAACTAAATCTGTAGTTTGTTTTCTATAATACCTTCTGCTACCATCAGGTATTCTACTATCACCATGTCTTCTTTGGTCACATTAGAACTAAGGAAGTAGAAGCTGTCCTAACATCTCAACAGGATTCAGTTTCAAAGGAGCTGCCTATGAGCCTAGACCCCCGAAACTGCATGATGCAGTCCATTAAAGGAATCCTCAGACCTCTGAAAAGTCAACAAAGCAGTCAACTTGGAGTTGAGATAGAGTTTGTCAGTTTATTCATCAACTGAAGAGAAAAAAAAAAAGGAAGACAGTAAGTTTAAAAAATGAGAATTAGGAAATAGCACACAGAGTACCCCTAGAGATTCAAAAAAAAAAAAAAAAGGCAGCATTAAGACACTGAAGAAAATCAACTATGTTCCTCAGAGAAAATAGCCCTGGAGTGGAGGGTGGAAGTAAGAGTACGGTATGAAATCTAGGACAGTCATAATTTCAAGAATGAATTTAGTTGCAAATAAAGACAAAAAAAAAAAAAGACCCTACAGATGGATCCAATGGACATAGAAGCAGAAATATTCAAAAGAAAACAAGAGAACTCAGGCTAGTTTTTAAATAGTTCGAATTCTTTCAAGTGCTTATATGAACTGAAATTTGAAAATCAGCAATCAATGATCACATCAGTCTTATTTGTACTATTGTCAAATGCTACATCTCACAGATATGGACTGACAGTTTTCTCTTAAATTGGAGCCTTGCTAGATTATATAAGCTTTTATATTCACAATTATTTTATACCAAAATTTAAATTATCATTTATATAAAGCATTAAAGATGTATTAAGTATTAATACATGCATTTAAAATGTTTATTTTGTGGCTGTGTCTAAACCAAAAAGATGAAGAAAAGCCATTATCTTCTGCTTAACCCCATGCTGCCTGCAAACTGAAGTGATATTTCAAATAAGTAATAATGTATAAACACTGCATTTTCATGAAATGCATGTTAAAATTATGTCAATAAAATATCTCCATCCTAGAAGGGAAGTAAACCATTTTGATGTATGCTAATGTAAGCCTTTATAAGGGATATTAGTCATATACTCAAATTTAGTTCTGATTACAAAACAAAAATATGCTGGAAAGTCCATAAAGATCAAACTAATTAAGGTACTTAATTGCCTCTGACTAATTATGGAAATTGGCAAGCTCAGTAAGGAAACAAGCTTTTTAAAAAGAGTTTATATTTTAGGCCATGCCTTCCTCAGCTTCTTATTACTGGGAGTCACTTGTATCATTTCAGATCTGATATTGCAAACTCTGTCCATAGAGAGTTATAAAGGGAAATGACTACATATGCATTCAGAGCTTAACTGGGACAAGCAGAGCTATATTCTTATACTTACAGCCAGAAGTTGGGTTGGCACTTTCCTAGACAGCTATGTTGTTCACCGTTTGTCATTAGCATGACTTCTCTCATTTACAATTTTTTTTTGTTGAGAGAGTCTTCCAACAAGACATATTTGCAGATCATTGAGGCCCTTATAACTGAAAGGGGCAAAATGCCTCAACCAAGTAACTGCAAATCTCTGTGAAATATTTGCCATGGAACAAAAGACGGAATTTCAGGCACAAAAGGTAGAACACGGACTCCATAATTCAAAGGATAATGTTTTTTTAAAAGCCAGTTCTACCACTTAACAGTTATGTCTGTAAGAACTTGGGAAGTTACTTAATTTCTCTTGGTCTCATTTTCTGCATTTATAAAATGGAAATAACACTTATTTGCACTGTTGTCACAATAATAGGGAAAAATATAAGGTGACTAGCTCATTTATGGAAATAAAAGATGCCCATAATTGGTAGTTACTATACTTTATATTCAACGAAATACATTTTTTTTATTATTATGATTCACCACTTATTACAGGCATATGAGCAGTTATGAAGAATCAAAGAGTACTCTGGGGTCTTCCTATGACAAATTATAATTCTGCTCTAGGAATCTAAGAGAAATAGAAAAGAAAACAATGGAAATAAATCAATAAGTAAATGTTCTTCTATATTCTTTAATCTTTACCTTAAATTATTTGAGGTGCCAATTTCCATATAAAATGACACCTTTAAGGTACCATTCTTTACAAAAATTACCTTGTACAGAATTATCTATATTAGTCCAAAGTACATATATATCAATACTTTGAAGACACTGACATAAATATTCAATTTCTCCATATTCTATTGCACAAGGATGAAATCTATTTTCTCTCTCAAGCATTGAAAAGAACTTCTCTTACCTTTTCTTTCTCTAGAGCTCTTGGTCTCACTATCACTGCAGAGACCATTCGGAGCAGTTGTAGCAAGCGGTACCACAAAGGCAGTTCTTCCCACCCTGCCTCAAAGTTGGCATAAAAACACTGTAAAGAGGAAAGTTGCTGTGCTAACTAACGTTAGAACCACGATAGTAGCCTAACTTCTTGTGTTCCATCGAGTAAATCCCAGACACTGCCACTCAAAGGCTATGCCACTATTCAAAACTACCGGCCGGGCGCGGTGGCTCACGCCTGTAATCCTAGCATTCTGGGAGGCCGAGGCGGGGGGGATTGTTTGAGCTCAGGAGTTCGAAACCAGCCTGAGCAAGAGTGAGATCCTGCCTCTACTAAAATTAGAAAGAAATTAAGCAGACAACTAAAAATATATAGAAAAAATTAGCTGGGCACGGTGGCGCATGCCTGTAGTCCCAGCTACTCGGGAGGTTGAGGCAGAAGGATCGTTTGAGCCCAGGAGTTTGAGGTTGCTGTGAGCTAGGCTGATGCCATGGCATTCACTCTAGCCCGGACAAAAGAGTGAGACTCTCTCTCAAAAAAAAGAAAAAAAAAAAAAACTACCCATAGACATGTAAAAGATGTGAGTGTATATGTGTGTGTATGTTAGGAAGACATAAAACCTGAATTTAGAAGTATTCAATGTACAGAAACCACTATAGCCATCCCACCCCCAAATTATCTCACAATGGTATTTTTATGCATTTTGTAATAAGTAAGTATAAAAAAGTTTCGAATCTAATAAAGATAGTGCTAACAAAGATGTTCTCCTTGAGGCCCTATCAATAAGCATATACTAAAGCAAGAAGTCTCTTTTGAGATGATTACTGTTTTGTTTTTTAAGTAGCTTTATTGTGGATCTGTACATGAATGCCATCACTGAATGGAAGCAGTCCGAGAGACGCCTATCACTCCTGCTAGAAGGGGAAGCTTCAGTAAATCTCCCCAAAGCTATGGCAGTGGTCCAGTCCCTGTGCCATATGGCATTCCACCTGTCCCAAGAAGTTTTATTAATGTCTTTTAAAGCTCCAAATAAAAATACTGAGACATAAACAATCAATCCTGCTTTTCAGTTGGATTTTTTGAGCTCTATGTGATAGTTGCAAAAATTCTCCATGCTGTGCGTGTTAATAAGACCATCCATAGGCACCAATAATACAGAAAAGCAATCACCCATAGCTCACAGGCCTTTTCCTTCTGACTACGTCTGACTGTATTCACTGCATTTGGCAACTGGAAATAAGTCTGGATGTCAGGAGGCATGATGACTGAAGATCTGAAAGTAATAGCAAAATAAGAAAATCTCTAGGTCCTAGGCATATTTTCTCCAAGGATTTATTTCTAAAGGAAACAAGCACTTAAACACAAAAATTCATTAAGATCAACATATGTAAGCAAACAATTACCAAAACTGAAAACTCACTTTGAATATATTCATATAGAACAGTATTAATAATAGAAGATTAAAATTTCTATAAGCTAATGAAAAGAACAGCAAGGAGATTAGAGCTATTTGTCACATCCTTTTTCAAAGTCCAACCACTTTGTCATTCAATTCTTTATTTCAATGGATCTAAGCATTTTAGAAGAAGTAACATGAGAAATATAAACAGAAATGAGTGATTAGCTTGCTTAGCTTTTGGACATGTAGGGAAATACACTTTATTCTAAATCCCACTATTTAATCACCAATAGAAATCTTATGTTTTTCATTTATTTCCATTGTTTTATGTATCTTGAAATATTTTTTAAACACTTCTTTGAGATTATGATTGTTTTTAGACCCAGTGACAGATCACATAAATACATTGTGAAGAAACACATTTAGAGTACATCACAAATTTTGAAATATTCTGCTAAATGTATTCAACAAAACTGGTTTCCTTTTTAATTCTACATATTTCTATTTTATGCATTTAAAAATTTATTCTGAGAAGATGTCTATAGGCTACAGTAGATTCCCACCAAATGATTCCATGCTGCAAAGAAAAGTTACAGTTACCTTTTCTAAAGGAAATACCACACAGACATACAGACTGTGATGTCAAAGTACATGCTTCTGGCCCGTGATTGTCACATCTACGGTTACAGCCATGGGACTACTTACTTCCTCCTGTCTCTTCCGGTCTTCTTTATTCCTCTTTTCTGCCTAATATATATGTGACTACCATTCCACTCAATTGTTTTAAGCATCAAGGGCCATATCTCAACTTTCCTCAGGCAGGTTGATGAGGAAATCAATTTCAATATACAACCTAAGAATGGTTCTTACTACCCATTTCTTCAAGAATCTCTGGGGTTTGTGAATCAAGGATAAGATCAGACCAAGGCAACACTGAGAAGAGGCCACATTTGTTTTTTGAAAACTCTCCCCCTACAATTTTCTGTAACCTTTCCCTCGTTTTTTAGTTTTAATACCTTCTTATCTCCCCAAACAGTATAAACTAGCCTATCTACTAGGTAGTTCTGGGAGTAGAATTAGTAATATGCTCTTTTTTTTTCCCCCTAAATGAATATACCTTTCTACAGAGAAAAAAGACTTCGAAAGTACGAGTAAAATAAAAGCAAGCATTAATGTCATCTAGGACCACTGTACACATGTAGTGCATGGTACAAAGTGGAGTAAGAGAAGCAGGTAAGGTGGTGTTTAGGAATTTAGCACCCTCCTCTTCTGGTCAAGGGAGTCTTAACCCTTCTAACAGTGGATCTGGGGAAGCAGAGTAACTGCACACATAAGGGGTAAGTTCTGCTGCCTGAGGATAGGGCCCCCAGGCTCTCCCTATTGGGACCAGCTAACTGTAATCCTGGCACTCTGGAAGAGTGATCAGACGTTCAGGGACAGCATTACCAAAGCCCAAGTCACACACCTAACCTTCTAAAATAAATAGCTAGAAGCCATTCACATTCTTATATTTCAAACATAGTACTGAAGCAGGAATTTAAACTGCTATATTCCAGATAGGTTCTGGCCTTATAGTATAGAGCCTGTTGGAAATGAAACAGATCCAATACCGTGCCTAGCACATGGTATGTTCTCAATAAATATTCTTTGAATGAATGCTGTCACCAAAATTATATTTTGAGTAATAATCATTATCATAGCAACCACTTAAAAGGAGCTTATCGTGTAGCAGATACTTTTCTAAGTGTGTTACAAATACTAACTCAACTAATCCTCTACAAAGCCCACATGGATTATTTACAGAAGCAGCAACTGAAGCTTAGACATCTTGAATTATCTGCCCCAAATCGCTTAGGCAGTAATTGTAGATCTGGGAATCAAATCCAGGCACTCTGGCTCCAGAGTCTGAGGCCTTAAACACTTCATCATACTGCCAAGTCACGGTAAGGTTTACATCTGTATCGATGATATTGTCTCTAAAGGGAAAAGGAAAGTATTTGTAAAAAGTGGGCTAGGGGATGGAAGAAGCTAGACTGACTTAGGATATGTCGGAGGAGGAGAAGCATTAGTTGGAAGAGTTGGACCTGCCTGGCAGGGTCCCTCTGGAGAACGGCAGAGGTCAAGGCTGATACTCCCTCGCCAGCTCCTGCCTCTCTTGTTCCCTCTATTGTTCCTGTCAGCCTCTGCCACGGTGTGGCTTAAATTCTCTGTTGTTGTTTTAATAAAAGCTTAAATAAAGGTTGTATCCCACGTTTCAGGTCAGTTCATGACGTACCTTAGAATTCAGGCTCATATTAACAAAGTATCACAAACTGAGTGGCTTGTAAACAACAGAAATTTTATTTCCCACAATTTTGGAGGCTGCAAGTCTGAGATCAGGGTGCCAGCGCGGTCAAGGTCTGGTGCGAGACCTCTTCCAATTTGTAGACTGCCCTCTTCTCACTGTATCCTCACGCGGCAGAAAGGGGGAAAGAGACCACGCCGGAGTCCCTTTTATAAGGATATTTATAAAAAGATAATTAGGGCTCCACCCTCGTGACCTAATTACCTGCCAAAGGCCCCACTTTGTAATATAATCATATTGGGGATTTGGGTTTAAACACATGAACAAACATTCAGTCCATGACAGCTTTAGATGGCTCTGTCTACAGCCATTGGGTCCTGTTGTTTAAGGAAAGTACTGTTTTGTCCCGGGCGGAGCCAGGAGTCAATCTCTCAGTGCAACTGACAGTCAGGCACCTGTGCACAATGAAAAGGTACCCAGAGAATGGCCATTTGACAAACTTGGTGTTGCACTCCCCAAAAGAGGGAGATGTAGGTTCTCAATCACATTAGCTTTTTTTTTTAGCGATTATTTCTGTAGAATAACATCCCCTTGTTCAATAGAAAGATTTCCTACCTAGCAAGGTATTTTTGAGTCAAGGACCTTATTCCAATTTAGCTAACTTCATGGAAGACCAGACCTACAGAAACGGTTTATAATAAAGTTTCTCAAGTTCAAGCACCATTCCAACAGCATCAGCCAGCTCCACTATCACACCCACTAGGAGTATTGCCAGAGAAAACTGCCCTCAAGGAGCAAACCACAGCAAGATGTAGAGAGTGGTCTAGATGCACCACAAGCTAAAGTGTGCTACTCAGAAGAAAGAAAATCCACGTGTGCTTTTATTGTGATCACTGTTTAATCAAGGCTCTATAGTATTACAGTCTTTGAAACCAGAGCTTTTGATTATAAAAACAAAACCAATTAGCAGGAAGCAAAGGGGCAGAGAGACATCTCAAAAGCAGAAACTTTTTGCCTCTGTGGTCCCAGAGGCCTGAGAGTTCCCAACAAAGGAGAACAGGTGCACTGCAAACCTGTCAGCCATGAGCTGAAAGAAGAGGTTTCGGATGAGAAGAACCCAGCGAAAAAAATTCTGGCAACATGAAAAAAAAAGCTAGTATGACAAGCCCAAAGGATCACAGTAGATGCACAGCAATGCATCTCAATCAAGAGGAAACTGTTGAAATGTTGGAACTGGAATTCAGAATATGGATGGCAAACATGATGAATGGGATTGAGGAGAAAGTTGAAAACTGACACAAGCTAATAGTGTTTCAGGACATGAATGAAAAAAATGAAAAACTAGCTAAAGAGATAGATAACATAAGAAAGGATATAACAGTACTTGAAGAAATGAAAGAGTCACTTAGGAAATTACAAAATACAGCAGAAATCTTCAAAAACAGGCTAGACCTTGCAGAAGAGTCTCAGGGCTTGAAGATATGACTTTTGAACTAACCCAGTCAAAGATGCCAAAAAAAGAATGAATAATCACTCAAAGAAATACAAGACTTTGTGAAATGAACCAATATATAAATTATGAGTATCCAGAGAAAAAATAAGAAAAGGCAAAAATAATGGAAAATCTATTTGAGGAAATTATTGAGGAAAATTTCCCTGGTATCACCAGAAATTCGGTTATCCAGACACAAGATGGGCATGGAACACTGAGAAGAATCACAGCAAAGAGGACATCTCCATGACACATAGTCATCAACCTGGTCAAAGTCAAAATGAAGGAGAAAATTCCACAAGATGTAAGACGAAAGCAACACTAACGTATAAAGGAAATCCCATCAGGCTAACAGCACACTTCTTAGCAGAGACCTTATAAGCAAGAAGGGATTGGGGTACAATTTTTCATCTTCTTAAACAGAATAACCACCTGCCAAGAATTTTGTATCCTGTAAAACTAAGTTTCACAAATGATGGAGAAATAAAGTCTTTTTCAGACAAGCAAACACTAAAGAAATTTGTCACTACTAGACCTGCCCTATAGGAACTGCTTACTAGTGCGTTATACATGCAACAGCACAATAGATACCCATCAGTGTAAAAACATCCAAAGTTATAGCTCACAGCTCTTATAAAACAATAACACAAGAAGGAAAACAAAACAATAAGGTACCATCCAACATGATGAACAGAACAGCATCCCACATATCAATACGAACACTCAACATGAACAGTCTGAATGTCTTCTTAAAAATTTAAACTGGCTGAATGGATGAAAAAATAGAATCCAATTGTTTGCCATATTCAAAAAACATATCTAAACCACAAGGACTTACACAGACTCAAGGTTAAGGGATGGAAAAAAAAAATTCCTTGCAAATGGAAACCAAAAGTGAGCAGATGTAGCCATTCTCATATTTGATAAAATAGACTTTAAATCAATGTTTTTTTTAAAAACAGAAAAAGATGGTCATTATAGAATCGTAATGGGAATAATTCAACAAGACATAACAATCCTAAATATATAAGCACCTAACACAGGAGCTCCCAGTTTCATAAAACAAATTCTTCTAGATCTAAGCAAAGAAATAAACAGTAGCATCTTAATTGCAAGTGACTTCAATACCGCAGTAACACAGCCTCATTAAAAAATGGGCAAAAGATATGAACGCAAGTTTTTCAAATGAAGATAGATAAATGGCCAAATATATTAATATGAATAAGATGCTCAACATCACTAATCATCAGGGAAATGCAAATTAAGACGACAATGAGATACCACCTTACTCCTATCAGAATGCTCATTATTAAAAAGTCAAAAAGAAAAAAAACAATAGATACTGGCACAGATGTAGAGAGAAAGGAATGCTTGTACACTGTTGATAGGACTGCAAATTAGTACAACCTCTATGGAAAACAGTATGGAGATTCCTCATAGAAATAAATGTAGACTTACCATTTGATCCAGCAATCCCACTGCTGGGTATCTATGCAAAGGAAATGAAGTCAATTTAAATTAATAAAAAAGACACCTGCACTCAAATGTTTACCACAGCGTAATTCGCAACTGCAAAGATGTGGAATCAACCTAAGTGCCCATCAATTCATGAGTGGATAAAGAAAATGTACTGTATATTTATGTATACATACACACACACACACATAATTGTATCTCCTTAATATGTTGAAAACAAATTTTTTTAAATAAATGAAAAAAAATAATGGTACATGTTACCCTCTGTGAATGCAGAAGAAACTATGGCATCCTTCAGCAAAGAATTAGGGGAAAGATAAAGAGAATGATATTTTTAATACTGAAAAGTTTCAGAGAATTGTAATTCTTCATAGCTCTTAGGATCTTCAACTGATTTAGCTTACGGTGCATTCTCCACCTCCAAACCACCCCAGGCATGGAGAATAAAAGAACTGGGCTGTCGGGGTGGAAAAAGAATGATTACTATGTCTTTTAAGATAAAAGGATGCCTTTGGCACTCTAAATGCTTGTTCGGGGAAACTGCTACCATAAATTAGCTCAAATTCTATGTGATTATAATAAGGTATTGTTTACAGGACAATTTTAAGTATGTTTGGGTGGGGGGTGTTGATGTGTATGTTGATGAGATCATTTCAGTTGTATTACCAGTGGAAATTAACATGGCCAGATGTCAGTACACCAAAATAAATAATAAGGCAAAAAGTGTCTGCCAACATATGTTTTCAAGCATCACCTCACACCATTTTTTACACTAAATTAAATGTCTGGCCAATAGCTAAAATCACTGATCACCGAGATTGTAGATGTATGCTTTATCATTTCCTTTTATTTCCCGGGCAGCAAGATGGTTATTATTTTTTATTCCTTTAAGCTTTCTAACTACTTTCTCTATTTTTCATGCTCAAGGTAAACAATGACACCTAAGCAAAAACAAGGTTTCTCTGATTCTACTAGTTCTTGAGGCTTAAGTGTAAAATTAAATCTAGCATTACCACAATGCCAAATGTGGATTATAGAGTTTCTTCCTCTATCATCAAATATACTTTTAGACTTGCCAAAAGTGAAAATTATTTTTGTTGTGCATAAAATACATGCTATATATATAAAACAGAAAAATGCAAGTTTGAGAGAAATATTTCACTCCTTTATGTACAAATAGAACAAACAGAAAAGTAGGATAGAGAAAAGTGGTTGAAAGTACTTGAAAGAATGGGAGCTGGGGTGCACCATACTTAGGTTAAAATCCTTTTACTATACATATGTCAGTAACAATATGTGACCTTGGACAGGTGACAATCTCTGGAGACTCAGTTTCCTCAAAAAAGCCACACTCTCAAATACTGCGGGTGTATTTCTTCTCTATATAAAACAGGACTATTAATATGTATGTAGGTAGCTAAGGAGGTATTTACATGTAATATCATGTGATATAAATAAATGCTATAGCCATCTTGAGTAGGCAGTTGACTAAATGGAGTTTGGAACTGTGGAAGGAGAGCTGGTGTCACAAGCTGGACAGTCATCTAAATGGGAACATATGTGAAACAACTAATACAAAGTCTGACACACAACAAACATAGCGAACATAAGTAATGCCACTTCCTTTTTCCTTTGTGCAGCATTCAATGAGTAGAAATGGACTCACCACTGAGTACCTGAACTGGCAGGTAAGAAGACATTGCAGAGATGGTAAAGGTGAGCCAGCAGCAAAGGCATCCTGCCTTGCTCACAACTCTTTCCAGGGCCAGCCTGGCTTCCAAGTGTTCAGTCTAAAACATTAATAGTTATATGACTTAATACAAGTTATAGTACATTACTTTGTATTTTGAATGATATTCTTTTTAAAACAATATTCTTTGCAATATCCATCCTAAAAACTGCAGGTAAGAAAACCAAGGCAATGAACAGAAACTTTTCAAAAGAAGACAGAATAGTGGCCAGCAAACATATAAAAAAATGCTCAAAAAAAAAAAATGCTCAACATCTCTAATCATTAGAGAAATGCAAATCAAAACCACAATGAGATATCACCTAACCCCAGTGAGATTGGCCTCCATCAAAAGATTCCAAAACATCAAATGCCAGCGAAGATGTGGAGAGAGAGGAACACTCTTACACTGCTGGTGGGACTGCAAATTAGTGCAACCTCTGTGGAAAAGAATTTGGAGATACCTCAGAGAGCTAAAAATAGAAATACCATTCCATTCAGCAATAGCACTATTAGGCATCTACCCAAAAGAACACAAAACATTCTACAATAAAGACATCTACACCCGAATGTTTATGGCAGCACAATTCACTATTGCAAGGATGTGGAAACAACCCAAGTGCCCGTCAATCCATGAGTGGATTATTCAAATTTGGTATATGTACACAATGGAATATTACTCAATCATAAGAAACGACAGTTAACTAGAACCTCTTATACTTTCCTGGATTAAACTTAAGTCCATTATCCAAAGTGAGGCACCACAAGAGCAGAAGAACGGGCTCCATCGAATTGGTACTAACTGATCAACACTAGGGTGATCACATGGCAGAAATACTCTCTAGGGATTAGGGGGATCAAGGGGGTAAACCCGCAACTAAAGGACACAGGGAGCACTGTAGGGAGGGAAGGGCACGCCTTTAACCCACACTTGGGTGAGGCAAAGACATAAAGTGTAACCATAATGTTTGTACCCTCATAATACCCTGGAATAAAAAAAAAGAAAGAAGGAAAGAAAAGAAAACCAAGGCAAAAGTAGACTATTTCACTTTGCTTCACAGAGCAATGTATATCGCAGTCACATTTGCTAACAGAGTACTTACAGAAAGATAGTTTAAATCTGCAGCAAGGTTAAATGTTGCTATTCTCACACACACACACACACACATGTGCGCACGCATGCTACACCCCACTAACATGCCTTTACTTCTAACAAACCACCTTGACTGGGATTGACCTTCAATGCACTCTTACAAGCAAACGCCCTAAAGGCAAATACCTGTATATTCCTTCCTCCCCACTTGGAAGTATTTTAGGTCAGTAGGACAATTCAGCTTCCAAGGTAAGAAGATGCTAGCATCTTTTACTCTTAAACCTATCTTAAGACCAGTTAGTACCTTTAGAAATGAAGTCAGGCCAAAGAGTTGATCTTCTCTGAGTTAAGCAAAAAAACTTTTTTAAAAGGGCAATTCACATTTCACACTCTTTTTATACACATCTCTCCACCTTACCATCCCATTCTGATTGTCCATTGCTGCTTAAGGATAAATCTATTTATTCTGCAAAAGGCGGCTATCTGGTTCTATTTCTACAGCAGGACCTGTGTAGCAGAAACAGGGAAGGAGGATCCTTGATAGAAGCAGCAGCTAAGTGAGAGGGGGCCACATGGAAATCTGGTTATCAGGATCTGGCAAAAGATAGGGGGAGTGAGCAGAAGTTGCACTTGCACACAGCAACCTGTAGGTTGCCACTTTTACTCATCGGGTATCACTAGGAGTTTGGCTGATCAACTATGTCTGCAAGTGGAAGAAGAAATTTTCTCTCAGACTTACCCAGAAGCCAACAAAAGGAAACTACAACAATAAATTTTTATAATGCTCATCTACTACGATCAGATTACCTCATGTCCTAAAAAGATTATGAGGTCCCATACCTCCACATATTATTATTTCACATTAAGTCCAAATATTTTAAAATAAAAATAATACGCCATGATATAAGCATAAGGAACTCAAATACAGTCCTTTGTTTCTATCGTGACTTTTAAAAATATCACATGTAAATTTCTTTCAGAAAAGTTTGATTTATATTTTCTGCAATACTTGTACCCTAAAATTTATGTTTAGTCTGTATCCAGTCGTGCCAACCATAATTCCTTTGTTTCACTTCTTCCAATAAAACTTAATACTTAATATTTAATAAATGTAAGTGATGTCTATTTTGAATGAGAGGCGTCTCAATTCTAGTTGACAACAGATATAAATCAATACGAGGTTTGAAACATACCAAGTTTGGAGGGCCTGGTCCATCCAGACAAAGCCATGAGGCTTGAGCTCAGGAGAAACCTGGACAGGAGCTCCTGATTTGGGGGTCACATGGGTGATTTTAATCAAGGAAAGTGGGTGATAGCCCAAAAGAGTGCAAAGTGTACGAAGAGAAGATCAAATACAGAACTAAAGCAAACAGTCACAGCCACAAGGATGGAGGCAGATGGAACCATGAAGACTGAAAACAAGTCACAGCGCAAGAGGATGGAATGGTAGCCGAGGGAGGAGTTGAGAGAGGGGCTGGACAGCCTCGTAGACTGTGCGGTGATGAAGCACTGAGTCTCAGTCTGACAGCTGGGAAGCCCTGGGCAACCTTAGTGAGCTCTGCTTCAGCAGAATGGATTATTTGGGCAGATGCCAGACTTCTATAAATAGAGAATTAACAGGAAATGCAGAAATGGTGAAATTGAGTAAAAACAACTGTTTAAAGATTGAAGAGAGAGAGAGGAAAAGTTTGAGGGGATATTAATGTGAGAGATTTCCTCTTTTGTTAGTTCCTTGTTTCTTTTCTCTTGTGGAGGATGTGGAGATTTATCCTGTTTGAGGGGTAAGGGAAAGAAATTAAAAAACAAAAGAAAATTGATCAGTGATTACTGTGCTAGCTCTTGCAGGAAGCAGGGGGTGACGAGCACAGGTGGAAGCTTTGCTCTTGGAAGTGAGTTCAGATGCTGCTTCCTCCCACTCTGAGAATGAGGTAAGAATGGATAAATGGATAAACAAGCTTACAGATGCAGTAAAAACGAAAGTGAAGGAATTTATGTCCAGAGGTGAGAAAGTACAGTAGGGTTTGTAATGAAAGACCTAGAAACAGTCCTAAAAGTGATTATGTGGGATTAAGGAGGACAGGGGTGCTAACTATAGTCCTCCGGATGGGAAATCTTCAATATCCAGAAATTCTGACCAGAGCGTATTGAGGCCAAATTGGAAAATGTCTCCTCATTTCAGTGTGAAAAACTTAGAAATCAATAAGAGATGATCTCTTGATATGCCTGGTTAAGAGATTCTAGCTAGGTTAGAATCTCTTATTTTTAGAAGGCATAACTTAGATCCCCTTTTGACAGAGTTTGTTTGCACCTATTATTTACAACACTTATTTTGGTCATGCTATGGGTAAACTTCCCATAATTTAAACTGTATCCTACCCATTAACTGACATTAAGTCTCAAGACTATGTCATGTGTGTGTTTTTTTTTAAATATTAGTGATTTCTTACAATTTCTCTTCTCTTTTATGTCAGTCCATTTTTTTTTATTTCAGCATATTATGGGGGTAGAGATGTTTAGGTTATGTATGTTACCCTTGCCTCCCCACTTCCCCCCAAGTCCGAGTTTCAAGTGTGCCCAAATATTCTTCTAGACATTGGCCTAGGCAAAGAATTTATGAAGAAGACCCCAAAGGCAATCACAGCAACAACCAAAATAAATAAATGGGACCTGATCAAATTAAAAAGCTTCTGCACAGCCAAAGAAACTGTCACAAGAACAAACAGA
>CAUYSK010081800.1:0-11250 GCA_963575035.1 Avahi laniger
AAGTCGTCCGAATTATCAATGTTAATGTCCTCACTTGAACTTTCTGTGTCTGCTCCTTGACTTTCTATGCTGGCATAGTTGGGGAAACCACCATCCCTGGCACCACCGCCATCTCCGGTCAATCTCAGAGGTTCTGAGGCCCCCATTTCACTACCTAAGTATGGCTCCCTCCCCGCCATTGCTCCAGACCTCTCCTTGGCGCTCCTGAGGTGGCTGCCGTCCTCTAAGTCTGGTAGGCCGCCTGTGGCGCTCTCTTCGCGGGACATCTTGAACAGTGTTTGCTGTAGCTGATCTGGAACGGGAAAAGCTGACCCTTAGTAGCTAAGGGAAGTGGGCAGGCCCGTCCTGAATGAGGACAGACCTGAGGAGAAAGGACGCTAGCGACACGGAGACGCCAACGTGACGGGCGGAAGCGGAAATGGCCGGCTGAAGCAGTTACGAGTACGGAAGCCGCAATGGAAATTTTATAAACCAGATGTCTTTGCTTGTAGATTTAAGATTGGGATATTTTTGAAATTGGTTTTTATATTACACATCTAATCTATTTTACCTCTGATATTAGTTTCATTTTGCTACTGTAACAAATGACTGTAAACTTGGTATCTTCAAACAACACAAATTTATATCTATACATTCTGAAAGTCAAAAGTTTGAAAGGCCTCTCAGTAGGCTAAAATCAAAGTGCCAGCTGGGCTATCTTTTCGCTGGGGCCTCTAGGAAAGAATTCATCTCTTTGACTTTTCTAGGTTCTAGAGCCTGCCTGCATCCTTGGCTCATGGCTCTCTTCCAGCAATCACATCACTCTGACCTCTGCTTCCCTCTTCACATCATCTTTTCTGACTCTTACTACCCTTCCTACTTCTTTCACTTATAAGGACCCTTGTGATTAAATTGGGCTCATCCACACAATTTAATGAAATCTCCAAGCTCAACATCTTTAATTTAATCATGTCTGCAAAGTCTATTTTGCCACGTAAGGCAACATATTCAGAGGTTCCTGATATTAGTACATGGACATCTTTGGGTGGATTTTATTTTCCCTGTAAAACCAACGCATGACAAAATCACCACTACTTTAGATCCATTCATCCTAAGTGGATAAATGCAGCACGTGTATATATATTAATTGACTGTCCAAATCTCTGTCTTGACTGTGTCACTTTGACCATTGATTAAACCCTCTGAGCCTTAATATCATCATTTGAAAAACTGAAATATTTTACCAATCTCTAAATTGTGTTATGGAGATTAATGAGATAATAGAGGTAAAAATATCTGGAGTAGTACCTATTATAAGTTATTAACTAAAATAGCAATAATAATAATAATAATAATAATAACAATGGAATTCTGTGGTGAGTGCCAGAAATTTAATAAGCATTAGTTATATTGAAATGCATAATATAGACCAAGAGGTAGATTGAATAATTTTTATTAATTCAAAAAGAACTAATTTGAAATACAGTAAAACCATTATTGAGAATAATAGGGTCTATTTATTCAAGTTTCTCATCAATTCTGACTCCACCTCACTGGTGAAAGTACTCAACTTCCATTTCAGTATTTTCATGACTGAGAGTGAGTTTGGTGTGCCCAAATATTTCCAGAGTTAAATTAAATCATCAGAAATTTAATGTTAATCTTAGCATTTGTATATACAATGCCAATCCTCTAAGGATGCTTTTGGGTGAGTACAGTTTGCTTTTAGTTCAGGCATATCATATTAATGGGGAAGATGTTTGGTAACTTAGAAATATCATGAAGTTTGTTTTGAAAGACAGATACAGATACTTGCGACATAATTTGTACTCATAAATCCTTGAATATCTTCTAAAATGCTAACATAATTCCCACCAAATAGTTCCAAGATTCTTCAGAATACGTTATTTCTTTGAACTCAAGGCAAATTGGTAATGAGAAATAAATAGAGTCTCCAGATGTCATCTGCTTCATCCACATGTCCAATTTGCATCTGCATACCTGCATTCTGTGAATAAATAAGCACTGCTTTCTTTTATTCCTGAATATTCTTTTAAACTGAAAGTTTCAAGTTCATTATGTCCAGCTGTCTTGTCATATCAGCAAGAAAGTAAAATCTTGTGAGCCATGGAGGGTTTAACAAATCAGATCTTTTACTGTCCTTGACTTCCAAAAGACCTTTCTTTAAGAAAGTACCTCAGCATAGCCGGGCATGGTGGTGCATGCCTGTAGTCCCAGCTACTCTGGAGGCTGAGTCAGAAGGATCGCTTGAGCCCAGGAGTCTGAGGTTGCTATGAGCTAGGCTGATGCCACGGCACTCTAGCCCGGGCAACAGAGCAAGACTCTGTCTCAAAAAAAGATAAAAAATAAAAAAAAATAAAAAAACCAAAAATAAAAATAAAAAAGAGGGCCGGGCGCAGTGGCTCACGCCTGTAATCCCAGCTCTCTGGGAGGCCGAGGTGGGCGGATTGTTTAAGCTGAGGAGTTCGAAACCAGCCTGAGCAAGAGCAAGACCCCATCTCTACTAAAATTAGAAAGAAATCAATTGGACAACTAAAAATATATAGAAAAAATTAGCTGGGCATGGTGGCGCATGCCTGTAGTCCCAGCTACTTGGGAGACTGAGACAGGAGGATCGCTTGAGCCCAGGAGTTTGAGGTTGCTATGAGCTAGGCTGACGCCATGGCACTCTAGCCCAGGCAAGAGAGTGAGACTCTGTCTCAAAAAAAATAAATAAATAAAAAATAAAAATAAAAAAGAAAGTACCTCAGTAAAGCTTTTTAACCTTGACATTTGAGAGCATTAAAGCAAACAATGTATCCCTACTCTATCTCAGCTTCTTCAAAATAACAAATGGATCACACCTGTAATGATCCACCCTAAAAATTTTGCCACATAAAGTTCTGTAACAAATGATTCGATGACAGCCAGGTACATCAACTCTTTCTTTTGACATGAAACTTTGTTTAAAATATTTAAAATGTTTTCATCTTTCAATATATGCACTAAATTTCTGACTAATTGAACCTGTTTCTTCTTCATTTAATCTAAATAGCTCAAATTTCTTACCAGCTATGGTTAGGCTCCAG
This sequence comes from Avahi laniger, assembly GCA_963575035.1. Lineage (NCBI taxonomy): Eukaryota > Metazoa > Chordata > Mammalia > Primates > Indriidae > Avahi > Avahi laniger. Next base: position 3,069 of record CAUYSK010081800.1, read on the forward strand.
TAATTATGTGCAATATAGGTAGTGAAGTACTTTTTCCACTAATATCTAAGATGTGCTTCATGTTGTTTCAGGGTGTATGCTGGAGGGTGCAGACCCAAAAGACACAAAGTTGTATCAAGTCAGGGTGTGTTGGGGGTTGACTTTATTGAAGTAATGAACAATTGAGCTGAAGATACAATATGGAAGAGTATTGCCATTTGTGGAATGTCTCATATGCCAAGTCCTGATCTAAGAACTTTACATCACAATTATGTTATCTCCTCTTAACAAAAACTCTTTAACATATACTTGATGCAGGTAAGTGCCAAAGAGTACAGTTAAGCAGGGAATGGGCATAAAGTGTGTGGGAAGAGGTGTGATGGAATTTTAAAGAAGCGGTCAAGGAAAAAAGGTGATTATTGAACATAGCCTTAAAGCAGGCAAGTGAGAAAGCCACAGGGATACATGCCTGAGGCAAAAGCATTAGATGTAGAGAAAAGCCCATGTAAAGGCCACAAGGAGAAAGTGTGCCTAGTGTGTGCCACAGGAACTTAGAGAAGACTGGTTTGGCAGGGAAACTAGTAGAAAATTAAGGCAAAGGTCAAATGGAGAGTGGGAGGTGAAGGATGTATGTATTAGACTTTGTATGTTATAGAAAGGGCCATGGCTTTGACCCCCATGAAGAGGGTACACCCCGTTTGCCCCTGCAGATAATGTTCCCCTTTCTACTCTTAGTATGCCTTGGAAGGCAGAATTGGTAGACTGTGCCACCCTGGGTCCTTTTCCTGTGGCTTTCATTTGTGTCTGGCCAATTGCAAGGATGCATTGGCAGGAGAGTAGAGAAATAAGAACCTCTGTCCTGGTCATGTGTAACCACAGCTCCCCCCAGGCAACCTTCTCACGTAGCTCTGCTTTCACAATGTCTTGGTGAAATTGTTCCTTGCTTTTGTCTATTCAGACCTAGGCAAGGAAAGGTTTCTAATTGTTGCTAATCCTTGCTTGTTTCACTGTTCCTTATAGTTTTCCTTAACCCTATATTTCAAAATATACTCTTTTCATTAAAATCTTTTCAGTGAAATATTTTGATTGTGCAATCTCTTCAACTCTGCCAAAAACTTTAGAGAATCAAACAGAAAACCACTGGAGGCTTTTGAACAGAGGAGTAACATGATCTGAGTTACATTTTAAAAGGATCATGTTGGCTGCTGTTTTGAGAATTGATTCTAAGGAGACAAGTGTATAAGCAGGGAGACTATTTAAGACGACAAACTCTGGTAAAGGTTATAAAATAACTAACAGACACTGATATAAAATATAACCCAGAGAACATTCATATTGGACAGCCATATTAAAGATTTCATTATCCTGAAATGTGTCAACCCTGAGTGTTATAACTGATTGTATGTTTTGTTTGTGCTTTGTTATTTTCAGCTGCCACTTTGAGAGGTGAGATTTTTAAAAATTCTACTCAAATATGAATACTTTGGCGTTTTTCAGTCTCAGTCTTGGTAATCTAAAATTTAGCCCTGAGCTCTAAAGTTTTAAAACTGGTTAAATGCCAAACAATACATAAAATCTTATAAGTATCAAGGCAACTATAAATGATCAAAGAACAAACAATGATGCTATTCTTGAGGCCATAAAATAAACATTTTCAAAATATGTGAATAAACATGAGAGAGAGAGAGACAATGGAAATATGATGGCATGTAAAAATAAGTACTATAATTGCTAAGTACTACAATTTCTCAACTTATAGTGAAGAGGCAGGATTCTCCAGCCACCACCGAACATGTACCTGCAAGTCTCGATAGTAGCCTCAGATTTTAATAATCCACCACTGTTCTGTATCTGTTGTTAGTATGTGGAGGGAATTTATTACAGTACAAACAGTACATGAAAACTTCTAAGGAGAAGGCAATCAGATCTAGTTGTGTCTTTCATGGGGCATATATGAAATAACTTCACTGAGATGACAAATATACCCCCAATGAATGAAAGCCAGTTGTGTTTTCTAATTCTTTTAACAGTGGAGGACTTAACTAGACTATTAATGCCAAAATTGCAGTGTAAGAATAAAGCAATTTTCATACAAAGTATTTTTTCATTCTTAAAATTATTTAAACTACTTTGCATTTGTTATGAGAGGGATGTCGGTTGGCTGAACACATCCTCTTTGTCAAATGAAAAACCTAAACTCAGTAGTGACTCAGGGAACCCCTGGCAGCCCTTGTGACTCTTGTTCTCTTAGCTCAGTTTCACAGAGTGAATTCACAGGTGGGAACAGATTTGAGTGCAGTTGAAAGTCACTTGAACCAGATGGTTACAGACAGGCCAAGTGCCCTGTGCCTGTTCAGTTCTATGTTTTGGTCTGCAATAGAAGGCTTGCTGGCTCAGCGTAAACAAAACTTTTTTAATGAAAGGGAGGTCAAACACCTTGGCACCATTAAAAGAACCAGCTTGAGCTGACCATGGTCAAGTGGATACTTTGAGTGTAAAATCAACAGAATTAAAAGACAGAGAGAGAGAGAGAGAGAGAGAGAGAGAACACAAATAGCCATGTCATAAAAGAGACAGTTAAAATGACCTCTGTGGAGGTTTACAATGTTGTCCACCTGGTGTCATAAACACCAAAAGAGTGACTGCTTCTCTTTACATTCCTTTGTAGCAAGCACAGATAGGGAAAAGGCAGACAGGCTCTTAATAAACATATTTAAAAATACAAGAGTGAGGAGGAGAGTGAGTTTCATGGAGGTGTACAAATCCTTTGAGGCCTGGTGACAGCACTGTCCCAGACTCAAGTTGGAATTTTAGATGGTAGGGAAAATACAACATCTGGTAATTGGGACTTTCTTTTTATAACTTTCATGATATGAAAAAGGTCTCCATTCCTTTCTGAAAGCTATACAGTGTACCCATATAGCAAGTTGAAATAATCTGACTCCCCATATGTCTTCTTAAGTAAGTTCATCAAATACCAAATGGATTGCTTCATTCTAGGACAGAAGGAAGTATGTATTGGGTCTAATTTGTAAATAGTATTAGCATTTATATTAATTTAAAAATTTTGGGGATTCAAGTTTGAGAATGTGAGGAAGAATCCATGAAGCTGGATTCACTGGGATGTTTGGGGATAGAATAAATGAGATCAACTCAGACAATGTTGATGAACACAAAAGAATGCCCTTGCTGATAACACGAAGGCCAGATTGGAATCAGAATTCTATTATGTCTGACTAAGGACAGGGCAGTTTCTAGTAGGAGTTAGGGGAAATATTTGTGTTTAGCTTGTCTACAGATGTGTCATCTTTCTTTGTCAACTCTTCAGCCACCCAGTACATAGTTTTCCCCGTAATCATGGGTATCTCAGGTACATCTTTGTACTGTGTGAATTTAATTCCATGTATTACATTTTCCATAAGCCATTTCTATTTAAGGCTTTTGGGTCCCCCCTAGAAAATGAATAGCCTTATCTCTGGTAAAAAATAATTAAAAGAAAGATGTATAGAGTCTCTTGAAGAAAATTCACTTTGAAACTCAGAGCAACCTTGCTGATTTGGAAGGGATTAGAAAGGAGAGAAAATGGCCTGAGTGGCTTGAGATGGGTGAGGGGGAAGAACCTAACCATGTATCTCAAATACTACATCCTTGTTTCTCTACTCCCCATTTTCTCATTCTGTTTTCCCTAGAATAGACCATATTTAGCACACAAAGTAGATGTCATATGCATATAATCTTTTGTTGTATGTGAAATTGAGGAAGTGAAGAATTATTTTCATGCACAGAGAAGAGGAAATTAAAATAAAGGAAATAAAGAAACCAAAATTTAAATCAGGAAGAAATTAAAGAAAGAAGATTTCCAGAACATTCCAAAATACATGATTGCAACTTCAGAAAATTATTAAATAGTTATTGTGCAATAGTTGCCTGGCCGTGTCAGAGTAGGAGATGAAATGCATAAAAGAAAGTTTAAGTCATTTATCTTCATGAAGAAGGAGTGCTTCTTGTTTCTCATAACTGCTATTTCTGGTAATTCTAAAGCTATTAAATACTATAAAATATAAACTAGTTCTAATACACTCAAGAAGCAGCCAATTTGCACAACAGCTGGGAAAAGAAAATCAAAGCCACTCCATTGGACCAGCTGAATTGTGAGAGAGGCATTTCATACCCCTCCAGCTGACACAGCACGTAGATCACACTGGCAGCTGTATTTTAGGGAAAATATGTCACAACAGACAAATGTAAGAAAAGGACAAATCCACAAAAAGGATCTTTCACAAATGAATCACTCTAGAAGGAAAACTACAGAATGAGTAAGTGAAAAGTTAGGCACCATCCACTCAATATTTAGAAAGCCCCATATACCCACTGCAACCACCGCAACATGAAGTAAATTTTTAGAATTCTGTCTCATAGAAACAGAACTCATGAGCCAGAATTTCCTAAATATATTCATCATTGGTCTCTTTGTGCCATTCTTAGATATAAAATTGTCATGGAACCATCAATAATGAAATCCACCTAAAAAGCCAAAAAGATACATGAAAAGGAAAAAGAAAACCATCAGATACATAGTTTTTTCATGTAGCCAGTCAGAGCATACTACAACTTCACACCTTAGAAATGTGCTAAATATAACCTTATTGTCAAAATGACCTTCCCACGTTTGCCTAGTGATGCATCATATTGAGCTTATCATGTGACAAACACCGTTATATACAAATGAGGTACTATTATTTGTTTCATTTGTACAGATGAGGACATGGTGACAGAGTACTTAAGTAGCTTTTCCAAGGTCCCACAGTAAGTTGCAAAGTTGGGATTTGAGCCCAGATAATTGAGATTCCAAATATTGATACTTTGTCTCATTTTACTCTGTCTGTGGTCACCTAGTTTTACTTAAACCAAGTTTTACTTGAAGAGATTGCTAGAGAGTTCTCAGTTCCCTGAGGCAGAGTATTCAAGTCTTGAACAACTTAGAAAGTCATCCTGTTTCCTCTACCCATTTCTGAGGGCAAGAAGTCTTGGAGCCATAGAGATCTGATCGAATTCCTTCTTTGGATGACAGCTGTTCACATATTTGGAGGTAGCCATCAACCTGATTCCATTCTGAATCGTCTCTGCTCTTTATTGAAACCTCCAACTGTTTCTTGCATTGGCGTGTATTATTGTGTCCCTTTGACTTTCTGGCTACTGGGAATGTGTCTCAGTCTCTTCAGTTCTTAAAATGGGGACCATAATATCTCCTACCAGTAGGCTTTGTTGAGAAAATTTAATACTGAATTAACATATATAAAACTTTTACTACCTGAGAGATAACAAGTTGTCAATAAACATTGAGCTATTTTGATTAAAATGTGATCACATAGGTAAAAGCTCTAACATAGAGCATGGGACATTCAATCACTCAATATATGTAAAATTCCTTACCCTTTCAATCACCAAGCAAACACTTAATCTATGGCTAGGCTTCATGACTCCTTTCATCCTTGTGAGAATTTATTTTCTCAGTTTTCACTTTAATAGTTTGCTGCTACAATAGAGCAGTGTGATTTCTTAGCTCTGTATTAGCAACAGATTTTTGTTATGTATGTTTCTTTCTTAGACAAATATGACCTCTGACTTTAGAATGCATGTCATTCCATTCTATTGCATACCAGCTGCAGAAAAAAAAGTCAACAATCTGCTGCAATGCCTTGATAAATGTGTCTCTCCATGGGTCCAGTCATCATGATTCTAAAATGTTTGAAGAATGTTCTTGAAGACAGTGGTAGACATTCTCCACACACACCAGTGGGCCAGCAGCAGGGCCTTGGCGATGAATATCTGTCACGGTACAGATGCTCTGGATTTTCATTAGGCTCCACAGCTGCAGCATTTCATGGGATGCTTTCTCAGGATAAACAAAGTGGTGTGAACTTTCACACTTAAGAGTGGACACATTTCACTGAGAATTTTTATAATGCAATTAATTTCTTAGGCTACTTTTTCTTCTGCTTTCCCTATTGATTTGATTAATTGAGAAATAACTGAAATTATGTCTCATATATACACCCATGAAAAATGTACTTTAAAATATTGAGCACACTGAGAGCATATACATTATATATATTTTCTATGTAAATGTACACACACACAAACACACATAAATATAGATCTAATCAGCATGGGAAAACAACAACAAAAAGAAAACATAGGACATCTGCCTTTTCTATTCAATAACTGCCATGAAGCACATGCATGGTAGGAAGACAAGAAAGCCAAGTGTTGAGCCAGTGATCTGGCAGTACCAGGTGTAAGAAAGCTACATCATGGGTACCAGTAAGCGTGTAATTACATTATAAATAGTCTTCATGCAAATGGGTCATGGAAACTATTGGCATTTTTCTATGCTGAGAGAATGGAGAATTATATCATTCTTCACATTCTGAAAATAAAAGTCATCCTCTTTATTTCACTCCTGTATCAAAATAAAATGTATTTAATTTAATCACCATTTCATAATCATAAACCTACTTATAAAGAATAGGAAAAATTTATTTTAAAATATTGAACACATTGAGAACATTTTACCAACGTTAATTGGCACTGATTCTTGGTTCCCAAAATACATATGACTGTAATTCTTTAATACCTTAACATGGCCCATTATTTTTATAACTATGTAAAAATTATTCAATCCTGGAATTCAATCTAATTCTCCAAAGTACAAGTACTTTCAACTACCACCATCAATATTTTCTGACCACAGATGTTTTGACCCATCCTCTGTAAAACCTAGCTACATGATTGCAAAAGAATGGATTCAATAAAAATGGTATAGAATTTGACTCTTGCAGACAGACTATATCATTCCTTGAAATGTTTTGGATGTCGGCACTCAGTGTTACCTTTAGTAAGTGTTTTAAAGTTATTGTCTTTCATACATGGGATCCAATTCTTTTGAGTTTATTTCATGACCTTTTCCTTCTTTTCCTATGAAAAATTCATAACTCATTTAGCTGTACATTGTAGATTCTTGCTACTTTGGTCTTCAACACCCCCATGCCTCCTATCAATCCCAGATGATCTCAAAGGCCTTAGTTGAAACAAAGAGTGATTTAATGGTGCTATATTCTGAGGGTACTCAGGATTGTTTTAATCAAATACGGTAAGACACACAGACATGGAAATGACTGTTTTGAAGGAAGAATTTTGTTTTACTCACAAATCCTTAGAAACGGGAGGCACAACACAGTACAGCACAGCATGCAGGGGCCTCAGGGGAAGCACCAGGGTTAGTTACAGGGCAGAGAGCACAGGGGAAAACGTGAGCAAGAGCCTCTATTGTGGTTTCTGCAAGAAGGAATGGATGAGGCAGCATAAAAAGGCTTGGTATTAGCTAGTTTGAATAATTTCAGCAGGCTCTCGGGCATAGAGGTTGTCCCTAGCTGCCTGGCATCTGGCCAGTGTGTTTAGGACAGGTGGATAGTGGCCTGGAATATAAACACCTATAAAGGAGGTGGTTGGAGGTATAGGCTCTGGATTGGTTGATTTGTATAAAAGACATATTCCAAGGGGAGTTGTTTGCTATCTCTAGGAATTACCCATCCCTGGGAGAGGTGATTCCCCAAGGGTTAGGAAGACCCCAAGATGTGAAAGCACGAGAATGCAGAAAATAAAAGTCCTTGTTAATATAGGTTGGTGTGATCATGAGAGAGAAACCTCACCTATATGACTGGTTGGTGAGCTTCTCCAGGGATAAATTGCCTTATTTGTCATTACATGTCTAGCCAGAGTACAAAACCTGCCCCATGGGAAGTCATTATAAATATCTGATGTATTCTGGAGCCTTGGCTTCACTACTGGTAAGTTTTGCTTGCTTTTTGAAATTTATAAATATATTTGGGAGGAAAACTAAAGACTAAGTAAAAACCTTTCTTTGATTATCTAATAATAACAGTAATCTGTAACACTTTTTTTTTTAGTGTACCTCAGATTCACTAATTCCCTACATATGTTTTCAAATAATTGACAGATGTGAAATTCAAATGGTACATAGGATGCAGTGTCTGAGCTGCTTTTTTTTTTTTGAGACAGAGTCTCACTCTCTTGCCTGGGGCGAGTGCCGTGGCGTCAGCCTAGCTCACAGCAACCTCAAACTCCTGGACTCAAGCAATCCTACTGTCTCAGCCTCCCGAGTAGCTGGGACTACAGGCAT
>CAUYSK010081801.1:0-43124 GCA_963575035.1 Avahi laniger
ATTTTGGGGCGGCGGTGGTCTTTTATGCTTAGTATGTCGATGAGGAGGTAGGAGAGGAGGAGGAGGGAGAGGAGGAGGAAGAGGAGGAAGGAGAGGAGGAGGAGGGAGAGGAGGAGGAAAGGAAGGGGGAGGAGCAGGGAGAGGGAGGAGGAAAGGAGGGGGGAGGAGGAAGGAGAAGAGGGGGGAGGAGAAGGAAGGAGAGGAGGAGGAAGAAGGAGAGGAGGAGGAGGAAGAGGAGGAAGGAGAGGAGGAGGAGGGAGAGGAGGAGGAGGGAGAGGAGGAGGAGGGAGAGGAGGAGGAAAGGAGGGGGGAGGAGCAGGGAGAGGGAGGAGGCGGCAGCCCCCAGGCATCTCCCAAAGAGGCCCTGCAGCCTCTGGGCAGGCAGGTGGGGACAGGGGAGATGCCCCTGCAGGGCTGGCCCTGGGGCCTGCGCCATGCTGGGGGCTGGTAGGGGTGGCGCTGGCTCTGCCCACACGCCTCTTGCTCAGCTTCCCCCAGCGAGGACTGTTTCTTGGTCCCAGCCTGTCCCGGGCAGCGTCTATGGGCCCCTCTGCGTCCACGGGCCTCTCCCTCTACCCTGTTGGTCATCTGTTCTCCTGGGTGTCACCCTGAATGAGGTCCCTGGGTTGGGAGAGCCTGGTCACAAACCGCCCTAGTCTGTGGACAGTCCAGGGGGACAGGTGTCAGCCACATAGAGTAACACTCCTGGAGCTACAGCCGTCACAGAGCTTGTGGGGAGGGCAGGGCCGGCGGTGGAGGTGGCCGACCGACCACCCGGGGCTCTAGAAGGAGACTCAGCAGAGACCCAGATCCTCGGGTCCCCAGCACGCGGGTGGCAGATGAAACTATGGCAGGGGGATGTCCCCGGGATCTGGGGTGACCCTCTGAGACGATCCACAAACGTGTTGGGAGACACGTGCATAATGTTGATGAGCCTCTGCAAGGGGTCTCAGGAGCGCGGGCCCCCTGCTCGGGAGCACGGGCAGAGTGTGGGGCGGCTGGAACAGACGTTCCTGCCGGAGAACTCCTGACCCCAACACTGGGCACAGGTTGTCGGCAGGAGTGAGGGGCCCCGGCAGGGGTGCGGAGGGAAGGGGGGCAGCTGACCACAAGGGGAGTCACACTGGTTCCACCTGCTCCCAGGTCGGGGTCAGCTCCGAGGCCTTTCAGAAAATTAAACCAAACTGAGCAACCTCCCTGTCCCCGCCTTACAGACACGGGAGTTTCTTCTCCCAGAAGGATTTTAGGTGCAGAGGAGGCCCTGCCTGGTGCTCCCTGGATTAGTGTCCCTGCTAGAAGCAGCCCAGAGGGTGGGGGCTCCGTCCCCCAGGCTGACTGCCCTCCCTGGCAGGGGTGCGGTGCTGCCACACGCAGTGACCCGCCGCCCTCTGCCACAGGCCTTCCTGAGCTTCACCCTGGGCTTCTGCGTCCTGGTGCAGGTGGCCTTCTGGGGATCCCGCAACCCCACCCAGGTGAGCGCCAGCTGTCCCCATCCTGCACTGGGGGTCCCCACACATGGGGGTGGGCACAGGGCAGCCCTGGGGTCCATGCTCGGGGCAACAGTGGGGGGCCGGCCACCATGTGGGGCAGTCTCTGCCTGGGCCCAAGGGTCTCTGCCTGCATGTGGAGGTCCCTGCTGGGTATGGGGGTCTCTGCCTGGGTGTGGGGGTCTCTTCTTGCACGTGGGGGGTCTCTGCCTGGGTGCGGGGGTGCCGGGACTGCAGAGAGGCCAGAGGGCTGGGTGGTAGGAGAGGGACAGCAGCTCCCAGGGTGACCTGCCCTGTGCCCGGAGCCGCCGCCTCTTCTCCCTTCCCTGCCCGAGGCCTGTCCCAAAGGGCCCACCCACCCCAGCCTCGCTTGGGGTCACCCACCTAGACCAGATGGGATAAAGACCATTTCCTGTGGAGGATCTTGGAGGGATCCAGGCCCCTGCAAGATGGCTGTGGCTTTGAGGGGTGGTCCAGCGGTCTCCAGGGGGGCAAGCCGGCCAGGTCAGCGTTTGGGCCTCACGTGTTCTGTCCACACGGGGTGGTCTGGCCCATTCGAGGTCTGGGTGGCCGAGGTGAAGACAGCGGCCAGGGTACCCCGAGGCTGGCCTCTCCCCACGCCCCAACACTCCCTGTGTTTGCTCTGAGCCCAGGACTCGCAGTTCTGGAGAGAGGGGGCCGCCAGGGGCCCCGGGACGGAGCCCAGCTGGGGCTGCTCTCCAGGAAGGGAAGGGGCTGGACAGCAGGACCCCCGCCAGGCCCCCTCCCTGGCCCGGTGCCAGCCCCCTCACCCTCACAGCGTCCTCGTCGGCCCAGCTCTCCCGCAGGCCTTCGGGGGTCAGTTCCCAGGCCCTGCCTGACCCAGGTGGGGCACTGGGGCTTCCACGGGCCCCTGAGTGTGTCCTGACTTCTGGCGTGATGCGTGTGCGCGTCCAGGCCTGGGCAGAGCAGCCTTGGATTCGAAGTCGGGGGTCCTTCTGGGGCTCCCTTGGGCAAGTCCCTCGGCCTCCCTGGGCCTCGGTTTCTTTGTGAGAGAGGCCCTGAGACCCCTGCCTGGGGGAGCTACGGGGTGGGACAGAGCCAGTGCGGGGGAGGCTTCCTCAGACCCGCTGCAGCCCCACCCCAGGTCGGCGCCGTGAGGTGGGACTAGTCTGGAGCTGCCGCGAGTTGGTTGTGAGCGTGTGGTCCGGGGTGTGGGGGGCTGCTCATCCCTTGTGCCCCGCATTCAGGGCCCCCAGAGCCAGGCCGGCTCCAGCCTCGCGCTCCCAGTGCAATGGGGTCCAGCAGCGGCCCCTCGAGAGGAGAGGCCACGCGGCCAGAGCGCCTGTGCTGAAGCTGGGGTGCCTGGGGGCCCCAGTTTCCCTCCGCACCTCCCCTGAGGGGCCCCCTGAGAGATCCTGACCACTCGCCGGGGCAGCCGTATGGGGCTGAGGCTGGTGGGGAAGGGAAGGCTGTCCCCCGACCCCAGCCTGGGCAGGACTAGGGTCCCCCTGCCCCCAGGGAGCCCTGCTCAGGAGATTTTCCAGCTGCCACTTAGGAGCCCGGAGGGCGGGAGGCCCAGGCTGCAATGAACGCAGAGTTTGAGGGCTATTAATTACGCTCTCCCTGTGGCCTGAGAGCCACTCTGCCACAACTCTCTGTCCCCAGACACGGCAGCATCTGGAAAATGGATTGCCCGGCTGGCTCCTGAATAATTCATGCTCGGATTCAGTACAGCGTGTGGGGAGAGGCGTCAGACACGGCCTGGAGCCTCCGCCGTCATGCGGGCTCAGGCCAGACACCAGCTCCCCACAGGGCCCCCCCCAGGGCCTGCCTGTGCCGTGCTGAGCACAGGAGTCCCCAAGCCCAGGCAGCTACCCAGGGATGACCCGGCCTTGGGGATGAGCCCTGGGCACCCCCAGGACACTGGAAGATGAAGCTCAGAGCCTTGGCACCTAACAGGGAGCCCCCGCGTCCTGCCGTCCTCAGGAAAAACTCGCCTCAGCCTCCCATAGACCCCAAACCCAGAAACAGGCAGAGGTGAAGCATCACTTGCAGGCCTGCCCCCCCCGGACCCCCAGGCTCCCCAGGCCAGGCTGTGGAGTTTGGGGCAGGAGACATGCCTGGCCGTGGGGAGCCAGGCAGGGCAGCCCCTCTGTCGCTAGCAGGGCGCTACTCCTGCTGAGGCTGCGGAGACCAGGACAACTTGCCCAAAACCCTGGAGGCCTCGCTCCTCCCTGGGCCATGGCAGGGGGCTGGCAGGGGTTGGGGAGGGGTGGGGGTCCCGTGCCAGCCCTGGGCCGGCTTCTCTAGGCCCCCAGCTTCCCCAGGATCCCCTGTGAAGACACCCGCCAGGCCTCAAGGAAGCTGAGCTGCGAGGGCGTGGCCAGCTTGGCGCCGGCCCCCCAGGCGCTGCCCCGCCTCCCATCGGGCGGGGAGCACAGAGGCTGGCTGGGCTGGCGTTGACTCACAGAGAGATGTCCGACTTTATTAGCCACCAGTAGGGAGGGATTCATTAGTGCAGGAGCCATGCTTGGCACAGGAAGCCCATCCGACTTGTCGGGACATCCGGGCTTGGATGGAGATGGCCGGAGCCTCCACTGCCCCCTCTCTGGAGGGCAGGTGTGAGTGGCCAGAGCAGGCGTGGCTCCCCCATGCAGCCCTTTGGGATGGCCCTCAGGGTATCCCAGCTGCCTGCAGGGATTGGGGGCGGGAGGGAGGCACCAGAGGGAGCTCAAAGAGGGCCTCACCCTGTGCCAGGAGAACAGCAACTCCCGGGCAGTCAGGGAAGCCTCCCTGGAGGAGGTGAGAGTCCAGTGTGTCTCTGAAGGAGTAACTAGGCATGGGGTGGGCATTTGGGGGGGTAGCACAGCAGGGTGGGTGGAGGCAGAGACATGCGGTCCCAGTGAGGCTGGGCTGTGGAGCAAAGGTAGAGGGTGGCGGGCCCCTGTCACCATCCTCCTCTCCATCTCCTGCCCCCAAGTGGCTCCATCTGCCTAGATCTGACCCAGTTGCCCAAGGTGCCCCTGGTGGAAGGCCTTACCCAGAGTCCAGCTGCCTGGGCTTTTGGGGATGCAGCTGGTTCCTCTGGGGAAAAACCTAGAACCCCCCGGCTTTGGGGGAGCTGAAGTCCTGGCCCAGGCCCAGCCCCATCACCCATTTCTGGGTCGACAGCAACAGGGCGCCCCCTCCACACCCACAAGACCACAGCGGGCGATAGCGGAGCTGAGCCTCTGCTTCATCCTGCGGGAGCTCCTGGGGCAGCAGGGGCCACACTGACCGCTATGCTGGGGGAGGCCCCACAACTGCGGCCCGGGGTGCAGCTGGCTGCCACCAGCCAGGGCTCTGCGCTCAGGGGCTCCGCCTGATGCGGGGACATGGGGACACACTCGGCACTGGGCCTCCCACCAGAGCCGAGCCCCCGTGCTGCTCTTGGTGCAGGTGGAGGACGCCGCGCTGGACACCTATGACCTGGTGTATGACCAGGTGGTGAAGACTGCGTCCCCCGTCCGGCAGCAGGAGCTAGCGGCCATCCAGGATGCGGTGAGCGTGGGGTCCAGCCTTCCCCTCGCAGGGCGGCCTCGCTGTGTGGACGGGAACAGGATCTGGAGAATGGGCACGGGGCAGCCCTGGAGTGAGAGGAGCATCTCAGGACACAGGCCACGCTGCCCCTCGGGGCAGGGGTCAGAGAGCGCCGTCCCTCTCCCTCTGCCCCAGCAGGGCCAGCTACGGGTCGCTGGGGCCCAGTGCAAAGTGAAAAGGCAGGGCCCCTCTTTCAGAAACGCGGAAGGATTTCTACATGGGTGACTGAGCATTGAAGCAAGCACGCGCCCTTCCCAGCGGGCCGGGACCACGCGGTACCGGGAGCTGGCCGAGCCCCCCGGCCCCCAGGCGCCCGCCGTGAGTGGGCTATAGGCCCTGCTGCCCAGTGGCTGGTGCCCCCTGCAGAGGCAGTGGCCACACCCGAGCCCCAGGCCTGGCCTCCACCTAGGCCATTAGAACTTGTGGCTCCTCAGTTTCCGCATCGGTCCTGCCCGTCTCCTGGTGTTGCCAGAGCGAATCTCGGCTCCCTCCTGTCTGCTCTCGCAGTTCCTGTGCTGTGGGAAGAGATCGCCTTTCAGCCTTCTGGGGCACGCGGAGGCCGGCCTGTGTCAGGGAGAGGAGGCCGCAAGAGAGGTGAGGAGGGGCGGGACCTGGACACTGGCCCAGCAAGTCCCTGGGGGCGGACACTCTGGGGCCCCACCCCGAGACTCAGGGATATCCTCCGCTGGACCTTCGGGACCTGCCCGCTGAAGGGCTCAGGGAAGGTTCCGGTGTGATGGGGGTAACAGTGAAGTCTCTGCCATGCACGGAGCCTGTAGGACAGCCAGGCTGGGCTCAGCAGGCCAGGCCCTTCCCTGGGCTGGACTCCAGGCCCCGCGCTCCACTCCCTGCTTCACCCACTTCCGGGGGGGGCTGCCCAAGGCCATTTGAGACCTGGCCCACGGAAGCCTCTAGAAGCACACAGATTAGATCTCAGTGCCAAGCGCCCACAGAGCAAGGGTGGTCGGCTCAGTCTGGGGCAGGGGGAGCAGGCACCTGAGGGGCCCCAGAGGCAGCTGGAAGGTCTGCTTGGAGGAGAATTGAGGCTGGAGAGTCAGCCAGGACCGGGTGTGGCTACAGCCTTCAGTGATGAGCTAGGGTGGGACCAGAGGCAGGGAAGGCCTTCCTCCCTGAGGCCTGGAGGGACCTGGGCCCCTGCCTTCCCTGGCCGCCCTGCCCCCGCCCACTCCTCCCCTCCCTGGCCAGCCGTCCTGGAAACAAACCCACCCCCTGTCCTGGCAAGAGGGCCTGGCAGCCCTCCAAGGAACAGCCGGAGGAGGATGGGGTGGCTCGGGCCTGCGAGGGGAGGGGCCGGTGCAGGGTGAGGCTGCCAGGGACAGGACAAAGCAGGGCCCAGCAGCACCAGGGTGGGGCTGAGAGTTAGGGACCCTGCTCCACTCAAGGAGGGTCTCCAGGTCCCCAATTGCAAATAGGAGTGCGGGTGCCCCGGGATGACGGGGACACATAGGGGCAGGCACAGACTGAGGACTGCCGGGGTGGGGTGGCCGGACAAGAGGAAGGCCTGCCCTGGGGGGGGGCGAATGGGGAGACCATCGTGCCCTGACATGGTCTATCCCGGAAACACTGCCCCAAATGCCAGAGTCCAGACCCAGACTAAATGTCAGCGTCTGGGTGGTTCAGAGATGGCGTAACCTCCCCGGCAGATGCGTGCCCTGGGGTAGCATTGGAAGCCCAGGATGGAGCCAGGACCTGGGACAGTGTGGGGGCCCCCACCCTTCTGCCTGCTCTCCCTGCCAGCCAGCACCCTCTGGTCCCGGAGGTGCCACTCGGCCCTGGGCTGGGTGCTGGGACCAGAATGAGTCAGACCCCCTCACCGGGGAGCCAGACATGCGGCCTAACACCCAACACCAGAGCTCAGGTCGGCCGGTGGGGGCAGTAGCCCCCTGGGGCCCCACAGAGGCCAGTCTCATCCACTTGGTGTTGCCTTTTCCCCAGAGCCCTGGGGGGTTCCCCTGGGAATGTGCTGTACCCCTCTTCCCATGCCCTGGCATTGGCCCTGCTGGCCTGAGCAGGGGTGGCTGGTCAGGGCAGGTGCCATGCCTGCGGCCCCCTCCCAGGACTGCCTGCAGGGCATCCGGAGCCACCTGAGGCCTTACCAGAGTGTCCTCTCCACCCTAAGTGGCATCGGCCTGGTCCTCACGGTACGCCTCATCCCTTCCCTCACCCCGTGGGAGCCCCAGCCCTGGGCGTGGCTGGTCCCCAGTGCCCAGGGAGGTGGCCTGGGAGTGCCCCTGCCTGTCTCCTGCAGCCTGCAGACACCCAGACATCTTGGGGGGTGGGGAGCCCCACCCCGAGCAGCCGGTGCAGCTGCTGGTGCCTCCTGCGACCCGGCCCCCCCAGGGGTGCGCCTTGCCACTCAGCGCCTTCCTTCCGCCCCCTAGGGGTGCGCCTTGCTGCTCAGCGCCTTCCTCTGGTTCACCGTCCGCTCCGGCCGCAGCTTGGACCGCAAAGGCAAATACTCCCTGGCCGCAAGGTAGGCCCCTGCCCGCCCCACCCTCTCTCCAGGGCCCCAGCCCCCGGGAGCGTCTGCCAGGCTGGTGCTCTAGAGGAAGCACTGTGGAGGTGGCTGGCCAGGGGGGGCAGCTGGGAAGCTTCCAGACCAGCATGCACCCCACTCTACGGCCCACACCACCTCCACCCCCCGCCAAGACCTGGCCTCACAAATGTACCTCCACTGACACTGACAAGGAGAGGTGGGTGCTTCTGGCCCCCCCTTGGGGACCCCAAGGCTCACCCTGCACAGGGTGCAAGAAGCCCCCACACCGCCCGGGCCGCCCCTGCCTGCTCCCTCCAGTCACCCCACCGCTCGCTCTGCCCTGGCCATCTGGGCCCCTCCCTGCCCGGGCATCCTGCTTGGACCCTCTGCATTCTACAACAGCCTCTTGGGCCCCTCTAGAACATTCCAGAGCAGCCTTATGCTCCCCTCTCCTCCTCAGAGCGTGTGGCTGCCAGCCCCAGGAGCCTGGCTTCTTCAGACATTGCCAGGACGGACCCGCACCACGAGCCCCCTCTGGAGCAGATGCTGTTGGTGACTCAGAGCCCCTCGGCGGCTCCAGGACAACAGACACGCTGCTTCCGCCCCTGTCCTGCCACCGTCTGCCCTTGGCCTACCATAATCCGTAGGGGAGGACCCAGGCTATCTCCCCACATCGCAATGGGGTTGGGGGCCCAGCCAGAGGGACAGCCGGAAGGAACAAGTGGGAGGGCCGGGAGGCAGTGAGAACAAATGGGGAAGCCCCGGGACCCCCACCACAGGCGTGGCCTGCGCTCCCCACGCTGCGGACAGTCATGGGCATGGCACCTCCAAGCCACCCTCGCTTGTGGGCTTACAGTTCCCCGAGTCCAGCGGGTGGGCTGTGCCGCTGTCCGGGCTTCCAGGCTCACCTGCTGCCCGTGGCGGCTGTACTGGGGCCCCCTGCGCCCCGAGTGCTGCTGACCTCTTCTGTGATCTCATTAGGCCCCCACGATCTCCCTGCCTGGAGCAGTGTTTTTTTAATTACGGTAAAATACACATAACATAAAACTTACTGTCTTTGCCATTCTTCAGTGCACGGTTCAGTGGCATTAGGCACATTCCCATTGTTGTGCAGCGGTCACCACCACCCATCTCCAGAACTTTCCATCGTTCCAAACCGAAGCCCTGTCTCCGTGAAACACTAACTCCCCTCCCCCGCCCCAGCCCCAGCTCCCATCCACTTTCTGTCTCTGTGGGTTTGACGACTCTGGGCCCTCCTGTGAGTGGCGTCACACGGCGTTTGTCCTGTGTCCGGCTCCTCACTCAGCATGGTGTCCTCAAGGTCCGTCTGCGCGGCAGCCTGAGTCAGGATTTCTGAAGGAGGAATCTCACCATATTTACCGTGACCCAGGGATTAGGGCAGGACATCCGCAGGGAGAGGGGCAGCGTTTTAGAAATTCTTCCCGCCACAGCCGCTCTCACTGGACACTCAAGCCACCTTGCGGCCAGTTAGCTCTGACTGTCCCTAAACGTCTGCACATTTGCTCAAAATCCTAAGTCCTGGGTGGAACCAAGTTGGCCAGCCGAGGCCATGGCCTCAGTGTAGCTGGCGGAAGCCAGGGGGTGTCAGGGCCCTTTGAACTCCCACAGCAGGTGGTGCGGCCCAGCTCCCCACCAGGACCACACGGGGTTCCCCCAAATCAGGACTGTCTTACGACAGCCCGGCACACCGTCCCCCGTCTTTCCAATGACACTCACACTCCTTCCCACACACGCTTCCGAAATCAGGAGTGTCCCCCCAACAAGTGCAAATGACAGGCCCCGTCCCCAAAGCCTCGCGGGTTCCGGGGTCTCCGGCTGTGGGCGTTCCCCCTCGGGGACCTCCCTGTCCTGCAGCCCATGAGACAGGTGTCAAAGGGAGCAGGAAGCGTCCAGGGAGGAAGGCTGGTTAACTCCTGTTCAAGTTTGTACACCACACAAGAGAAGAAATTTCAGCAAAAGGCACGGGACGCTCACTTCCACAGCGGGTCGAGAGGCTGGCTCGTGTGCACACCTGCTCGGGCCATTTCTCTGGGTTTCCGAGAACGCGAGTCGTTGCAGGGCCTGTTGTCAGGGCTCCCACCGACCCTCGCCACCAGACGCGGTGGGATGAGGGGCCGCGTCGAGTCGCAACGCCCTACTCCCTATTTCCTCTTTCAGGGTTGCCCCGGCCAGCACCGCGGCCTCCCTGACGGCAGAGGAGCCCACGACGGCCAGGTGGCGCCCACGGCGTCCAGCTCAATGACACCAGTGTCTGACCTCGGCTCCAAGCATCCCCTCCTCCTTACTAACATCTCCAGACCAGGACAGCAGGACCTACGGGGCCAGGAGGCAAAACTTCGTGGAGGTCTCACGAGAGGTGCAGACATGTTGCCGTCACGGCCACCCGTGGGCCCAACCTGCGCATTCTGGTTTGGGGAAGCTGTACATTCATGCGGTCCTGGCACCGTGTCCTAGAGGACACGACACTCTGGTGACGGTGTCTCCCCACCATCCTAAGTGGTCCTGAGAAGCCAGAGCCCCTTCCCCTGGGGTCAAGGGACACCCTGCGGAGCCCACGGCATGGTCCCAGTGCCTCGTCCCTTTGGCCATAAGGTCGGTTCCTTGGCCAGAAACGGGTCAGACAGAGACAGGCTTCGCTAAGGAAAGGCGGGGCCGGCAGAAGCGGTTCCAGCAGCGGAAGCAAATCCAGAGAAGTGCCGAGGGCAGCGAGAAAACCACTGCCCTGTCCACGAAGGAAGGCGCCGGTCAGCCCACGGCCAGGTCGCGACCGGCCCCCAGGCAGTACGGGATCATGCTGGGGCCCAGAGCTGCACGACGACAAGTCAGAGTCCAGCCGTGGGGGACAGGGGACTCGGTAAGGCTGAGTCCATGTAGTTGGGCCCATGGCGGCTCCCTTCCTACCCTGTGTCTGCACCGGGCAGTGCTGAGTCACCAGGAGGAGCCACCTGCCTGCCACGGGCTCTGGGAACCTTATTAGAGTCCAGTTACCCAACCTCGCCTGGTAACAGAGAGCACCTGGCCTGCCCGGCCCGGGTCACACCTGCTGCCCGGCAGCGGGGCTCAGCCTCCACCTGCCTCCAGACTCGAGCGGGCGCTGCGATTCTCCGGCACGGCCTGCGGCAGGCTCCGCGGGCCCCCTGCTTGTTCAGGCGCCGCTAGGACCATTGAGTCCCGGGTCACAACAGCAAGGCCCGCACCTTGGGCCTTCTGCTCACTCTGCGTCCTGCTCAACGCAGGCCATCTGTCGGGTACAGGTAGCAGCACACACCCAAAGGGAGTTTTGTTTCCTCCAAGAAGTGTTGTGCACAGAGGACTCAAGGTGCAGCAACTGGTCCTTCCCCGCGGAGGGACGTGCCTGAGTTCTTCGTACCCCAGAGAGGAACTGCACGAGGACGCAGGAGCCTCCGTTTTCGTGCGTTTTACTTCTCACTCTGCCACACACGGCTCTTACGAAAGCAGCCTACAACCTCCTCGCCAGGGCCCATCCGCACAGTGTCCTGAGGGCGGGGGAAGGGGCCGAGGTCCATTTGGGCTGACTTATGGCTGAGAGCCAGCGTGTGCACGTAATCCCCGTGCGAGACCGTGCTACTGTCCTCCCAGGAGAGAGCAAGCTGTCTTCACGGTTGGGATGGACTTGGCACAGCAGCAACACAAACAGGTATTCACTGGCTAAATGGTTGCTTACAGGTGCAAAAGCCAGTATTGATTTGCTCCAACTAGGAACATCTGAAACTACAGCTGTGATTACGTTACCACCTGACGTCGAGACTCTCCTTAGTGGGCTCACGGGCTGAGAAACTCTGCTTTGGGGTTTGCAACTAGAGGGGGATCGCTGACTCCCTGCGTGTGTACACAGTCCCCTCCCTGGACAGCACGAAAGCGCTCGCCCAGTTTGTATACAGTGGTCCCCCCAGCCACGATGGTGCTCTCCATGGTTTCAGCAACCTGCAGTCAACCGTGGTCTGAAAACATGTGAGTACAATAAGATATTTTGAGACAGAGACACCACATTTGCATTTATTACAGTATATTGTTACAATTGTTCAATTTTATCATTAATTATTGTTGTGCCCAGTTTATAAATTAGACATCATCACAGGTATAGGAAAGAACGTACTAGTAATATCTATAGGGTTCAGTACGACCCACGGTTTCAGGCGTCCACTGGGCGTCCTGGAACGTGCCCTCTGTAGATGGGACCTACGGCTCCCGCCAGCCGTGTGCGGCGCTGGCAGGGATCCGTCCCGGCCCCCAGTGTGAATCTCCCGCCCGTTCCTGCAGTACGGTTTTGATTTCTCTTCCCTATTTTTGTGTCCTGTTCTGGGAAATGCCTGTTTGTGTCTCTTGCCCCTGGTCACACTGGGCCACATCCCTTTTCTCGCTGATTTGTGGGGAAGTTCTTATGTGTTACGGGGTGGGTGGAAATCATCTGTCCTTGTGTTTCCCTCTGCCCATGATGAAGTCTCTGTACGCGTCTTTATGCGTGCGATAAATACCGTCTCCTGATTAGTGGTGACTTCTGGTGGATAAATATCTTGCTTTTTACCTTTTTATGAAAATTTTAATACAGTAATGCAGTGAACATGGAGGTACCCCCTGCGGTGGTCAGTTCTGCGTGTCCACTCGGCAGGGCCACGGTGCTCAGCTGTTGGTCAAACTCCAGCCTGGGCGTTCCTGGGAAGGTGTTTTTCAGATGTGATTAACATTAAATCAGTGACTCTGAGTGAAGCAGGTCGCCCTCCATTGGGTGGGCCCCACCTAGTCAGCTGGAGACCTCAGAGCAACACTGAGGCTTCCTGGGGAAGAAGGGCCCGGCCTCGGGCCTGCGGCCCGGAGACCCCGCCTGGCTTCCCGCCTGCTGGCCCAACCCCACAAAAGCATGAGTCAGTTCCTCAAAATAAGTCCACCTTTCTGTCTGTCTCTGAGTGTCTCTGTCTTTTTCTTTGGGGAATAGTAATACCCCTATAACCTGAAAGTGAGTGGGGGGTCTGAGGGCACTGGAGTTGGTTGCAGAGTCTGATAAGACAGGCCGGGGAAGGTGACTGCCAGGCGGTGCTGGGGTCAGCCGAAGTTACCCGAAGCACGTGTGCAATGGTGTGCAGCAGCCCAGGTGGGCGAGGGGCGGGCTCTGGCTTGGATCCCGAGGGGTGGGTTTGGCCCTGCAGTGCCGGGATGAAAATGGGCGAGGGAGCCCAGGAGAATGTGAGAGAGCATTCCCGGTGCTGGCCGGGGCAGGAGCCTGGCTGGAGGCTGGGGCTTGGGCTCCCGGCCTGGAAGCCCGAGGCAGCCAAGGGACAGAGGCAGAGAGGACATGTGTGGGCACGCTGAAGGGTGGCAAAGGCAGGGTCGGCCTCCGTGGGGAACACGTGGGCTGCGGGTGGGGCTGGCAGGCTGCTAGGGAGAGCTGGCCTCACCAGCAGGAGCAAGCACCAGGGAGGCATCGAGCCCCACCCCGAGTCGAGAATAAATTCCCACGTCTTTACATCAGCCAGTTCGTGGCGTTTGGCTACAGCAGCCACAGGAAATAAATGCACCCACCATTGTGGTTTGTCTGGGACACTGGAATTTCAGTGCCCAAACTGAGAAAGTGCCGGGAGAAGCCAGGCAGTTGGTCCCTGATGGGTGTCCTGGCCTTGAACTTGAACCTGGCATCTGGTGTGTGCAGAAGCCGGCATTGCAAGGGGCTGTCTGTAGGCCGGTCGCTGGGCTGTGGGTGGCGGTGTTAGTGTTCGCGGTATAGCCTAAGTCTTGCTGTTGGGGGGAGCAGCCTGCAGGGCCCGGGGCGTGGGGCGGCAGGTGGCATGCAGGCGTGCTGTCCACGCCCAGCCTGCTTTGCAGCGTGAGCCTGAGCGTTGCTGTCACTGAGGGTCTCCAAGCCTGAACTCCTCTCAGTTTTGCCAACTGCTCAGTAGCACCTTCGTGAACTCTGCTTACCGATCGCTGAGGAAGCTGTGTTTACAGCCTCACGATGGAATGAGGGGCCTCTCTCAAGGCAGCACAAGACCAGGTCCTCAGGGCGCAGCCTCAGCAGGTTTGCCAGGCTCATGCCTTCAGCAGCGGGAACGGTGCCAGGCCTGTCCTTGCGTGTCTTGGCTGACAGCAGCCACACCTGCCAGGCAGGACTTATACAGAAGGAACCGGCTGTGGCCATCCTGTCTGACCCCTAGAGCCAGGGGGTCACGGGTTGGGGGGTGAGCAGGGTCTCCCTGACCAAAGCTCTCTCCCCAATTCCAGAAGACGCTGTGATCACCAGGATTTCTGAGTCCTTCTCTGCCCATTTTGCAGATGAGAAAACTGAGGCTGAGAGAGTCCAGGACTTGATTTGCTGTGGAACCAGAACGTAAACTGTCTCACTTCTTTTTTCTGGCAGAGAGAGGAGGCTGCTCAGGAACCCCCCTCTGCCTTGAGCTCTGTAGCTGCACCCCCCGCCCTGTCCACATCCCTGCCTTTCTCTGCAGCCTGGTCCCCTGAGAGCACCAACACAAGTCACCAGACGTGATAGGAACGAATGAGTCACAACTGCCTGACAAGAGCCTTTGGCCCTTTGGCAGTAGAGCAGGTTTCCTTTAGGAATTCCAGCAGACTGGGCTTCGGGAGCGGCCATTAGCACAGGAAAATCAGTCTCGGAGGTGGCAAGATAATCAATCAGGTCATTTGAGGAGACAGTGAAAACTCTGAGCAGTGATCCGGGGGACGGCCACCCATGCTCTGCCCCTTCGGGACGGCAGGGCGGGACAGGACAGCACGGAAGCTGCTGGTGTGCAGCTGGGGTGGATGGCAGAGATCTGGGAGGGGCTCCTGTGGGAATTTTTGTTGTGTTTTGTACTGTTTTTGCCTCATATATCCCGTACGGGTGCCAGCAAAGCCAGCAACTCTGAGATACCAACAGGCGAAGACAAAAGAAGCCAAGGAAAAGCCTTTTCTTTCCGGCACAGGCCCAGGAAGGGGGTCTGGGGGGACAGAAAGCTTGGAGACAATATCCACCATGACCTCTCCGTTTCTCCCAGGTGTAGGGAGTGTCCGTGGGGACCAGGTTGGGGGTGGCGTTGAGGTGACCCTCCCTGTGCCGGGCAGTGGATCTGTACAGCAGCCTGAGCTCCCACCCCCACCCTGCGCAGTCGCGAGAAGGGTTCCCTCTGTCCCCATGGGTGTCGCTGTGGGTCCCGTGGGAACCTGGACTCCACCTCCACCTGGCAGTGACGAGGCAGGGCCCCCCTTCGCTCCCATGAGCGGTGTCAGAGGAGGCTGCAAACACACAAGATTTAAATAAGATACTGAGTCTCAAAACATTTTACCCAAAATGTCCAGCATACGATAAAAAAAAATTACTTGTACCAAGAACCAGGGACATCTCAACTTGAATGAGAAGAGGAAGTGAACAGACAAGCACAGTGCGGTGACACGGGTGTTAGAGTTGTCCCCCAGGGGCACTAAAACAGCCACGGTAAAAAGCCGCGGTGGGGAGGCTCGGGCAGGCCTGCAACAAGTGCACAAACGGGGAATCTCAGCGAGACACAAAGCAGAGCCAAGGGAGATTACAGAGTTAGGAATAACTGAAATTTCAAACGAACTCAAAGAACAGACTCCCAATGCGGATAGAGAAAATATTTACGGCAACTTTATTATAATCTGGGAGGTTAAAGGGAGGCAAGCTTTCTGCACTTGACTCAAACTAGTAAAACACTGACACCACTGGACTGTGGAGCTTCCCTAAATCGAAGGCGTTAAGAACAACCGGCCACCCCAGAATGTGCCACCAGCACACGGACTATCTTGAGTTAAAAGCATTGGAAAAACAGTAGGTGCAAGAGGATCACACTGACCTTCTGTTTCTTTCTTTTCTTTTTTGAGACAGGGTCTTGCTCTGTCGCCCCTGCTGGAGTACAGTGGTGTCCTCTTAGCTCACTGTGGCCTCGAACTCCCTGGCTCAAGCAATCCTCCTGCCTCAGCCTCCTGAGTAGCTGGGATGACAGGCACATGCCACCACACCTGACCAATTTTCTTCCCATTTTTTACAGAGACGGGGTGTCACTATGTTGCCCAGGCTGGTCTCAAACTCCTGGGCTCAAATGATCCTCCCACCTCAGCCTCCCAAAGTGCTAGAATAACAGGTGTGAGCCACTGTGCCAGCCTGACTTTGTTTCTTAAAAGCAGAAGCTGAAATTCCACGTAAGATGCTCTCCCTATGCTAGAAGGAAAGCATCATTTTTATCACCAAGGGCAGGAAGTGCAGGCCGAGGGAAATCTGCACGGACAAGTGTTGTTAGACTAACCCTTATCACTTCTAGGCCCTTCTCCACCAGGGCTCCTGCTGCTGTGGTGTGGGATCTGTGCTCAGGTGCCCCTGCTCCTCCTTCAGGGCCATCCTGGGTGAGCCAGCACAGAGCAGGCCCACTGACTTTGGCCGTAGTGGCTGAGTACCAGGGACAGTGGCCACAGTGGACGCGAAGCAAGGGTGGGCTGGGGGCAATGGGTCAGGTGGCCCAGCCCGGGGTTTCCCTTGCACGGGTGGGGGGAGGGGGCGTGCACTGTGCCAACCCCCCACCAACTCTCGGCAGCTGCCTGGGGTGCCCTGTGGCAGTGCAGCTGAGTCCTGTGTCCTCAGCTGGCTCTTCGGATGGTTGACAGGACCCCGGCCTCTCGGCCCTTGCTCCGCAGGGCGGGTCTGCCGCCCACAGCTCCCTGCGAACTCTGCAGCCGCCAGCCCAGGACGGCCCGTGCTGGCTTTGCGCCTCTCCTTGAGAAGCCCTGGTTTGTTTCCAGAAGTCCCCCAAGAAGAGAGCACGCAACACATGTGTCTGTTTATTTCAAGGCATGGAGCATAGACATGTCCCCAAACTGGACAGGGGAGAGACAGGACGTGGGTACAAAAACGGGAGAACGAACGATCCGTTACGCTCAGATGGCACCGCCGCGACGTATTAAGGCTCTGTGTGTGTGTGTGCGTGTGGACGCTCACACACGGACACACGCGCACGCACATACGCAGGCGGCACCGACACGGACGGAGGCCAGGTGCCAGAGGCTGACCGCTGCTCGCAGCCGGCCGGGAATATTGCAGTTACGTTTATTAAAAAAGTGTAAAGCAGGAAGACTATGCGTCGGTCTGAGCAAAGTGGCGAGCTTGAGCCTCCCTGACCTGGGGACGCGGGGCCAGCTGAGCCTCGGCCCTGTGCCCTGCTGCCGCCCGCTCCCTTCCGCACTCACGCCCGCCTCCACCTGGGCACGCAGCCGCCGGGCAGCCCGCGTCTGTGCCGTGCGGGGAGGGAGGTTCCAAGACCTGTCTGTACTGGGCTCCCATCCAAACAGCACACAGCAGAATAAAAAACCCAACACGTCCTCCACAGAGCAGTGCTGGCCTGTCCAGGGTGGCCCTGGTGACGTGGGCAGGGTCTCAGGAAGGAGGGCCTGTGCATCAGCGTGTCAGAGCCCTGGGGACTCCGGGCCTGCTTGGGGCTCCTGGCTTCCGTATCGAAGCCTTCCCCTCACCGCTGCTGGGCTGTGGCCTCCCGAAGCCTGGGCAGGGCCTCCCGGCCAGAATCCATGGATCCCACCTGGCAAGTGGCGCTGGACTCGGAATGGCAGGGCGAGACGGCCAGGCACACGTCGCATGACGGAAGCTGCATTTGGCTTTAGCGTTAAGGCCACTGTGGGGCGGAGAGCCCCGCAGGAGAGGCCAGCACCCCCCGAGAGGGGCCCAGCACGCCTGGCCCGCGGCGCCCTTGCGGCCCCCAAGTCCCTGCTGCAGCCCCTGCTCCATGGGCCCCGTCCCAGGGGCTGTGCTCACTGGCCCCTCCACCTCCACGCTTAAAGTGCTGGGTGCCTGGGAAGGAGGCTGGGGCTGGCTGGGAGTTCCGCAGGCAACACCCGTACTGCCCCCGCGGGTTCTTATTTGAGGATGTAGTTAATAAACAGCTGACACGCCAGGAACACGCAGAGCAGGAACCAGGATCGGGGGCTCTGCAGGAGGCCCGGGGCTGGCGCCTGCGCGGCCTGTGCCGTGGAGCTCAGCATGGTCGAGAGGTGCCTGCAATGACAGAGGCAGGTCACGGGGACGGCGCCGGGGCCAGCATGGCCATCTCCCACAGGCCGAGAGGGTGCGCCTGGCTGCTGACCAGGTGCTGGGCACAGAGTGGAGTTGGGGACAGGAGGGGCTTCTCCCAAATGCCCGGGGGGCCGCACCCATCTGGGTCACAGAGTGCAGCTCGGGCATTCCTGAGTCTCCACTCCGCATGGGCAGGCCGCAGCAGTGAGCCCAGGCTGCCACCTGGCTCCACGCACCTTGGGGTCTCTCTTGGGGCTACCCCCAGGACTACACCGGGGCTGGCACCTTCTTCTAGGCTCCTTGAAGTCCGCGGCTCGGTGTCTGCCGAGCATTGCCAACTCAGCCTGTTCCAGCGCAACGCCCTGTGCTACCCACCGCCCCCACACCCTAGCTCACCATGAAGGGACCCCAGGAGGCTTCTTCCTGTCCCCACCCTGCAGCAAGACCCTCAGGTTCTGGCCCCAGTGACAGCCCAGGCCATGGCCTCCAGGCCTCCCTCGGCTCCCCCAGCTCTCCTGTGCCAGGCCCACCTGTGCAGCTCCTGCTGGACCTCGCGGATGGAGAGGATGGCCTCGTGCAGGGCCTGCAGCCGCCGCGCCACCTTCCTGCACCGAGGGCACGGGCTCTCGCCACCTGGGTTGGCCCAGGGGATACGGAAACACAGAAGAGGAGGGGAGAACAAGGATGAGCCGCAGGCCCTGGGGGCTGTCATGAGGGTCACGGGGTCCGCCCAGCTCGGCTCCCACCCCAGCTCATGGGAAACCCGCCGGACCAAGCTGGGGGCACAGGGAGACGAGGGAGGGGTGCCGAGGGAACCCCAGGCTCAGCTGGCCCCTAATGTGGCCTGGGAGACACAAGTGGCCCAGGTGTGGCTCGTTCCCACAGAGGCAGGGACAAAGTCAGGGAGACACAGGCTGCCCAGGACAGCGAAGGAGCAGAGAGGCGGGCAGGACCAGAGGGCGGGGCAGGTGGACACTGACTCACACTGGCCCCCCAGCTTAGGGAGCCCTGGCCCGGGCCCGCCCCCTGCCTCCCCTGCCCCCACCGCATCCCCATCAGCCTCTGGGCTGCCCCCAGGCTCTGAGAGGGCAGAGCCCGCTGGGAGGATGGTCAGGGTGGGCAGAGGAGTCCCTGCCGGGGAGGCCACCCCACCATGGGGAGGCGCCTCTCTGGCCCTTCCCATCCTGCACAGGGGCTGAGGGCAGCTCCACCCCCCTGACGAGCCGCCCTCCCGCCAGGTCAGTGTCTGAGGCGCCCACCCCTCAGGGCTCCGGGCTGGGCCCTAGGAGGGCTCACCTGGAACAAAGTCCCCATCCTGGTCCTCATCTGAGAGGTCTGGGCAGGACTCAGGTGTGGAGCCGCTGCTCTCAGTGGCCTGGCTGTGGCCGGAGGGCTGGTCACTGGCCTTGCGGAGCCGCCGGTCTGGGCCAGGCCTCTGCAGAGAAGTGGAGCTGCTGTGGCCAGGAGCCACCCCAGCCCCCTCATGGGCCCTCGGGGACATGGTGGCCCGCTCATGCCAGGGTAGCGCTAGAAGAGGCTGCAGGCAGAGAACGCAGCTGCCTGCGGAGTAGTTGGCCGGGGTGGTTTGAGTCTGGGCCCTGGCACGGCCTGGCAGTCATGGCCCCTCTGGGCCTATTTCCCATTGGTGACGTGGGTCACTGACCCCTTCTTAGGGGCGGGGGCCTGCGA
Organism: Avahi laniger; assembly: GCA_963575035.1. NCBI lineage: Eukaryota > Metazoa > Chordata > Mammalia > Primates > Indriidae > Avahi > Avahi laniger. The sequence goes on from CAUYSK010081801.1 coordinate 19,301, forward strand.
GGCAGTGTGGACGGACCTGCCCCTCGCCCATCACAGACTCGTGTCCAACAAACGCAGGAGGATGCCACGGGGGCTCCGGGGGCTCTGACCCGGGAGGCCGCTGTGTGAGCTGGCAGGCCCCACGGGAACTTAGAACGGCTAGGGCTCCCCCCACACCGAGGGGACGTCTCTGCAGGGAACCCCCAGCTCAGCCGGCTGCTAAAAATCCCCCAGGAGAGCAGGTGTGGCCAAGGTGAGGCTGGCCCACTGGGCAGCAACTGGAGTTCACAAGGAAGCGTGGACATGAGCTGACGCTTAGGGCTTGGGGAACAGCAGAACTGGACTGTGGCTGCCCCCACGTGGCACCAGGCCTGTGGGCCCAGAGGGGGCCAGGAGGGGCCTCAGAGGTGGATCAGAGCCGGGGACAGGTGGGTCAGAGAGGGAGGAGGTGGATTTGGCCACAAAGTGATCAGCGTTGACCACCCTGGGACCTCAAGGCATGGGGTGGCTGAGGCCAACAGCAGCGGCTGGTTAGAGGGGGGAGGATGCCAAGGGCACTGAGGGCGGACCAGGCCCTGTGGGTTTGGCACCACCTGGTGGCGGTGTGGCATGGCGCCCTGGGGACCCCAGACATCCCTCAAAAGCCACACCTCAGCCAAGGCTGCTCCCTCCATGTTCCTCCCCAGGGCCTCCTGCCCTTCCATCTTTTCTGGGTCCCAGATCTGTGCAAAGGAATGAACGCTGCTGGCTCCTCCCGCCGCCTGGGCAAGGCTCTGAGGCTCAGGCCCTCATCGGTCGGATGGGACAATGTGGCTACCGAGTTGGCGGAGGGCAACTTTGGGGACAGTGGGCTAGGGTCCAGCAGACCCTGGCCTGTGCCCCACATATCGGGGTGTCCGGAACTGAGCGTCCTGCAAACTCATATGTCTTGGGTCCCACGATGGGGGCGATGAGGGGCTGGGGCCCAGGGAGGGGGAGGCGGGGTAGCAAGGGTGTGGGTGGCGCCACACCTGGGCTGGGCCAGGGGGATGCTGACCTCGTGCCTGGGCCCCGGGCTGCCCTGGAAGGGGGCCTGGTGGGCCGTGGCCTCCCGCTGCAGGGTGTGCAGGATCCCGTCTTGCTCAAACTGGGCGATGTCCTTCATGGGGTCCCAGGGGCTGCGGCTGGAGGGTCCAGAGGGCGCGTGTCAGCAGAGGCAGTGGCCTCCGGGAGAGGGGGCTGTTCCGGGCAGCCCTCAACCTCCCAACAGTGGCCAGAGCCCCAGGAGAGCAACCACTGCCACCCGCCGTGGGCAGGGCCTGCGGTGAGGGCTGGTGGGGAGGGGCTCTGACCCTCCCTCTCCCTCACTGGCTCCTCCAGGTGCCGGCTTAGGCCCAGCACCACCTCATGGGCCCCCAGGGCTGCCGCCTGCCCACGCTCACTTCTCATATCGGTAGCGCCACTCCTGAGTGGCAGGGTCCAGGTGGAACAGCTGCGGCTTCCAGGGCGTGAGGCTTTGCTGGCGCTCGCGGGTTCGCTGCCGCTGCGCCTCCTCCAGCGCAAACTTTTCCTGCGTGGCCTTGTGCTGGTCACCCTTGCTGATGGCCCTGGTGACATGCTGCCAGAGCCTGCAGGCAGCGGACCCACCCTGAGTTGGGGCAGCCCCAACTCCGAGGCAGCTTGGAATCAGGGTCCCTTGGCCCTGGAAAGGAGGCTCAGAGCAACCACTGCCTGATTGCCTCCAGTGATAGGGAGCTCACTACCTTGCAGGGAGCCTGTCTCCCAGGTGATGTTTTTTCCCCGTGAGATGGTTTTTGCCTGCACTGAGCTCCCACCCCCTGCCTTCAGGGACCTCCCAGAGGAGCTGTTGATCACTGGCCCAGAGTGATGGGGGTGGCAGGAGGAGCCTGCTCTTCTCCAGGCCTCACCCCTGCCTCCACTGCGCTGCTGGGATATGTGATCTGCCACGAGAGGCCCACTCTGAGGTGTGCCCTCCCCGCCAGGGACATCCTGGGGACATGCTCACAGCACTGCGGTCAGCAGGGCCACTCAGTGCCGGGCAGGCCTCACCTCTCGGACTCCAGCTCCGTCTGCTCCTCGAACAGTACCGTGTGGCGCTTTAGCCTCTGCCCACGGACCTCCCCGCTCGGGCTCCAGAAGAGCTCGGCGCTGCTGCTTCCCTCCTCCTTGATAAACACGTCGCTGTCCTGCCCAGATGGCCGGGCAGGGTCAGAGGTGCTGGCCTGAGCGAGGGCTGTCCAGCCACGCTCGCCCCGAGGGACGCCCTTACCCAGTGTCCAGAGAGAGTCGCCAGGACGTCATTTCCCGACGTGACCTTCCCCGAGATCTGGTTGATGCTTGTGCTGCTCCCGAAGAAAGGCTGCAGGGCCCCCCCGACAGAACCAGTGAGGGGCTGGGGGCCCTTCCAGAGGCACGTCCTTCGGGGGACGGAGCAGTCACTCTCACGGGTTGCCTGGGAGCCCGGCTGGGACAGGACTCGATGGAGGAGGAGGCCATGCTGGCCCAGTCCCCCCTGGAGCTCAGGGATGCAGGCCCCGGGGAGGAGGGGCCCGGGCCCTCCTGGCTCTGCTGTGCACCTACAGGCAGCCTCTGCCCCTCCCCGGGCCCCGTCTGTACAGCAGGATGCCAAGAGCTGCTCCCCCATGTGACTTGCTTCGGGAACCTTCCCTGGGGAGCGAGGAGGTGGCAGTTGGATCCCAAGGCCCCGTCCTTTCCCTGGCCGAGCTCCAGGCCTCGCCCCCGCCAGGCCGCAGCCAGCACTACCTTGAGCTTGAAGTCCAGCTCGGCTTGGAAGTTGTTCTTCGCACACTCGATGGTCACTTTCCCACCCAGCTCCATGGACATTGTGCCGTACAGGATTCCTGAAATGCAGCCAGTGTCAGGGGTCGGGCCGCCCCGGCCCTGCTGAGCCCTGGGAGGCCTATGTCAGATCCTGGGGGAGCCCAGAAGGGAGAGTGGAGAAGACAGGGGCTCCCGGGAGCAGAGCTGCACGTGGAGAGAATTGTGGCGGGGGTGGAGCCTGGGCTGCGTGTCTGGTCCCTCGGTGACCATCGCCCCCAGGAAGGGGTTCTCAGCCCTTGCTGGGGCCTTTGTTCACGTCCAGGAATCACCCCCATCCCAGGCTCCCGGGAGCCCCCACTGCCACCAGGACACGCAAGGCAGGCTCCCTGGACTCTGTGGTTCCTGCTCCAATGTCCCCTCCTAAGGGCAGGTGTCGTCCGACACACTGCTGCGTCCTAGGACAGCACACCCCACACAGTGGGCGCTAGCACCCAGGACGGCACCCGGCATATTTTTAAAAATTAATACGTCTTTTTGTCAATGAGTAAAGGAAAAAATGAATCTACTCCTGGCCATATGGAGGACTTAATCTAATTAAAGAAGCCAACACCACCAGAAAACCAAAATATTTCCACTCTAAAACACTTAGAAATGTGGGGTAAAATGTGTCTCTTTCAAAAATGAAAGAAAGAAAGAAAAACGACAAGCTGTTTTTAATAGCAAAGGCTTGAAACACCCCCAAATCCCTCCCAAGGGGGCTGGTCGAATGCACCCGGCCGGTGCACACAGCAGCGACGTCTGCAGCTCAGAAGGAACAAGGAGGGTCTCTGCGCCACCGAAGGGTCTCCAGGCCACACATCGAAGTCAGAAGGGCCAGCTGCAAACAGCGTGGGCCCCCATCCTCCAATAAAGTTAAGTATTTTATTTTAATTATTAAAAATTATAAAAGAATTTTAAAGAGCGATTCCTAGAAACCAAAAGTAAAATGAAGTAAGAAACCTGAATTGGGTATCAGTTGGTGGCAGGATTGCAGAGGAGACCCATTCCAGATGACCTGAAAATCCCCGGTGGGACATGCTTAGGGCAGAGACAGCCACACAAATCCAACCATGATGTTGCCGTCATCATGCTGCGGCCTATTCTAGACTGCCACGTGTGTGACGTGGGACGTGAACAGAAGTCACCACAGCTGTGTCCTTGAAAACTGGGCTTTTTGGCATGGGGGGAAGGTTCCGATGTCAGGTCAGCGGGATGGCCAACCGCCTGCCGTCCTGGGTGCGGGTTGAAGCACAAGTGTAAACTCAGATCTATTTTAAACTGGCCACAAAAAAGATTTCTATGTTCAGCTCACTGGAAAGTCTTAGAAACGATGACCAGACCACTCCTGAGAAACAGATGTGGAGGGGGCGGTGGCGATGGTCGCACTGCGCCATGGATGTGTTTAATACCACTGAACTGGCCACTTAAACGTGGTTAAGACGGCAGATTCTGTTACGTGCATTTTACCACAGTAAGAAAGACAGACGAAAAAGAGAAACAGATCTGACTGCCAGCTGTGGTTTCTAAACCTTTTTTCCTACGGGCAGGGAGGGCTCCCCAGAGAAACAGCTGCTCTGAGGTCTGGAGCAGAAAGCGTCCAAGGTGCTCTTGTGGTCACACCAGCCAAGTGGCCACGGTGTGCAGAAGGGCCCAGAAGCCAACTGTGGCCCCTGCCCCCCAGCCAAAGAAGAGACAATGTGAGTATCAGCAAGGATGTGACTGGAAGCCGCTAAATATGTTCTTATCGAGTATTAATCAAACCACAGCCACGGCAGCCGCAACCACCTCCGCCTTTGGCAGGTTGCGGGAAAAGACTCATTTTGAAAAAACTTGGCTTTTATCCCAGAGCCGGCTGAGCCTACTGGGCACCCACGCGGTAGACGGGGAGTTTCCTGCTGACAAGTGAGGAGGAGCGACGGGACGTCACCGCCTCGCCATGCCGGGTAAATGCACAGATCCAGGTACAAGAATCAACATCCACCAGCGCAGCGAAGGACGACCCACACTGCGCACGCGCCGTGGAGAGACGCAGCCCCTGGAAGCGTCCCTGTGCTCAATGTGCTCAGGCTTCCACGGGCACGTCCGTGAAATCCCGCCCCAAGGAAACCACAAGGAAATGACGCGTTTCTCGGAAAAATACACAAGGGGAAAACGGCGGGAGAGATGCCAAGGAACTCGAAAGGCAGAGTAGCCACGCGCAGAGCGTGAGCCTGGTGCAGAGCCTGTTCAGACCAATGAGCTGTAACACACGTGTGCGGTGCCCATCTCGACACACGCACACGGCAACCAGGCGGCTCTCAACACAGACCGAGGGGCTGGATAGGGAAAGGGCGTCAGTGTGTGTGTGTGGTGACAGCATCGTGTTTATGGTTAAAAAGGGAAATCCTGGGGAGTCAGATTCAGGGTGGGAGTCAAGATCACCACGGCAGGTCCCCCGGCAGTGGGTTATCGGCGCTTATTAGCACTCGTGCCGCTGAAGTTGGTGTATGACCCCCCGCGGCTAAATTTGACTGGCTTTAATAAAATAGAAAAAATTTTAAAAAGGGAAATTCTTATCTTTTAGTGATACACAATAAAATACGTAGACGACATGGCGTGATGTCTGGGACTAACGTCCAGTCGATGGGAGGGAGAGTGTGTGGGGTCCACAGTCTCCCCACGCTGTGGGCACGCGCACCGCACTTTCCTATACATTTGAGGGTTGCCATAATGAAAGATTGAAAAAAATATATAACGTTCTTTTAAATGCACGATGAGCAGGCGAGTGTACAAGAAAATAAGGGAAATCCCCTGGAAGAGAAAACAAAGGAGAAGTCGAGGAGGAGGAGGAGAGGGGAGGAGCGTTTGTTGATCTGAGGTCTTGGTGTTTGAGGATCCGGCGGGGAGCAGTGACAGGTCCCTGAGCCAGAGTAACAAGGACAGTTGTCCAGAGACACGTCCACGAGCAGGGGCTCTCGCGTGGCTGCACCCTCAGCCAGAGGAAGAGCCGCGGAAGCTACAGGAAGCCCCTCCCGGCAGACGGAGAGTCCGCGAATCTGTAAGGTGAGCTTAGAATTCACACATTTTCTGCGAGGGCCCAGCAAAATTAGAATCCCCAGGTTTTACTAAGTACAGTCGTTCACTGAGTATCTATGGAGCATCTGCTAAGGCACTGCTGTGGGCAGTGGGGACACAGCAGCAAACAAACTAGAATATTAGAATATCGGAATTATTGGAGAGAGAAGATAAAGCAATTGTATTTATAACGTTCCAGGGTTTATAAGAAGGGATTGCAAACGTGACCACGGAACAAGGAACAAGAGCAAAGGAACAGGCAGGTTTAAAATGGAACCAAGCAGAACTTCCAGGGAAACGAAACATCAGCACTGAAAACGTAATGGGTGAGTTCAAGCAACTTTGGGTTAATTAGGGTTCAAGGAATATCTAAAGAAATTACCCAGAATGCAAAGAAACAAAGATATGACAGGAACATCGTGAAACACAGAGCATGGAAGGAGATGGCTCAGCTCGTGTCTCACTGAAGTTCTAGAAATAGAGAAACTAGGAGCGAGGCAGTATTAAAAAAGTAACGCCTCTGAACTCAATGGTAAGAAAAAAAGTAATGGCAAAGAGTTGGGGGCTGCAGTGAGCTACGGCTGTGCCACCGCACGCCGGCCCGGGGGACAGCGTGAGGCCTCGTCTCCACGAACAGACATAATAGTGGCTAAACATTTCCAGATTAAAAATTTCCAGGCTTGGCCGGGCGCGGTGGCTCACGCCTATAACCCTAGCACTCCGGGAGGCCGAGGCGGGAGGATTGCTTGAGCTCAGGAGTTCGAGACCAGCCTGAGCAAGATCAAGACCCTGTCTCTAATATAAATAGAAAGAAATTAGCCAAACAACTAAAAACAGAAAAAATTAGCCGGACATGGTGGCACGTGCCTGTAGTCCCAGCTACTCGGGAGGCTGAGGCAGGAGGATCGCTTGAGCCCAGGAGTTTGAGGTTGCTGTGAGCTAGGATAATGCCATGGCACTCTAGCCTGGGCAACACAGTGAGACTCTGTCTCAAAAAAAAAAAAAAAAAATTTCCAGGCTAAAAATGTCCAGATCAAAGCCATGAAACCTCAGATTCAAAGAGTTCAAACAAACAAAAACCCTCCATCAGCAGAAATGTAAAACAAACGCAGAAAGACAGGGCGGAACCTTTAGACGCATACGAAGAAGCCAACCTGAAAAGGCGGCAGCCCACGTGATCTGACTACGTGGCGTTCTGGAAAAGGCGAAACTACGGAGACAGTAAAAGCGTTCGTGGTTGCCAGGGCCGGGGAGGGAGAGATGAGCAGGTGGGTTCATCTAATCGTAAGAGATTTTTGGGTGTGAAATTCTTCCCCGCGGCACTGCGATGGTGGACATGAGTCATCACGTATTTGTCAAAATCCACAGGATGCGCGACGCCCATAGGGAACCTATCGGGAACCGCGGCCTGTAGCTGATAACGCTGCGTTGGTATCGGCTCGCCAGGCGCACAGTGCCTGCGTAGGGGTCTGTAGGAGCTCCCCGTGCTTTCTGCTCAATGTCCCTGTAAACCTAAAACTACCGTACAAAAATGAAGTCTACCAATTAAAAAACAAACAAGAAATCCAAACCTCGACACGCTATAGAGAGACCGTCTTAAACGCAGCTACAGAGAAAAGCAGACTTTGTAATAGACAAGCCGATCGCCGGTCGATTGCCAGCCAGCAAGGACCCCAGACGGTGACACAAGGTGTGTTCGCGTGGGAGACAACGGCAACCTACCTGAAATTACTCGTTTGCCTTAAAAGTCGTTGACAAGTGAGGGTGAGATAAAGATATCTTCAAGCAAATGGAAACCAAAAGGGTTCAGCACGCGGGCGCGCTCCTGAGGCCCGCTCTGCGCGGGAGGCCGCTCACCTTTGCAGTGGGCGTAGGGCATGGTGAGCGTGTACTCCTCCGCACGGCTCAGCAGGGTCAGCGTGGCTCTGCCGTCCAGCAGGGCTGACAGCGAGTTCCCTGCAGAGACGGGGGAGGCGGGACAGTGAGCCACAGGCTCTGAGCTCCTTCTGGCTGAGTGACTCTGGGCGAGTCCTTGACCTCTCTGAGCTGCAGATGCTGGAAAAGCCCTGGCCAGTCAGCATGTGGTGTCCGCCCTGAGAAGTCACGTAACTTTTGACGTGGCAATGGTTTGTTTCAGTTATTAAACTAGGGATTCTCAGGGTGAGCCCTCTTGGATTTTAAACACCCCTGTGGAGTGTTTTAACACCCCCTGTGGAGGGGGTGCCCCACTCTGGGCTGGGAAGATGGGCCGAGCCCGTGGGCATACGCCACCTGCTACCCCTCCGCAGACATCTGCGCACATGGGGTGTTCTCCACGCACCCTGCAGACAGTGGGGCACACACGGTGCTCAGCACACACCTGCCCACAGATGCCAAGGACAAAAACGGTGCTCCCGATGGGGAAAGGATGGAGATGCATGTTCTCTGAGCACCCGTGGCTGCCAGGCCCCAGAGCAGCACTGTCCACCAGAAGTTTCTGTGAAGATGAGAGCGTTCGATCCTGCCTGTCCCGCTCGGGGGCGCCAGCCACTTGTGGCCACTGAGCCCGTGTGACACGGTCCCCACAACAAGGGGCTATTGCGTCTCCTGTTTTATTCCATTTTAGTCACTTTAAATAGCTACGTGTGGCCCGAGGCTACCGATCGGTGCAGCTCGCGGCCCCGCCGGCTCGCGGCAGCCCTGTGAAAGGCGCCACTCTCAGCTGGGGGTGCTGGGCTTGGGACCGGCTCTGCCAACGCCAGGGTCTGGGCACTTTTATCACCCATGTGGTCTCTGACCGGACAGGGACATGCACACGGCCATCCCTGTTGAGCCCCCAGAGCCCAGGCCTCTTACCGTAGAACCTGGACTTGGCTGTGATGCTGCCGCTGACGCAGAAGCCGTCCTTGTGGTTGCTGACGTGGAAGGCAGACACGGGCGGGTGGTGGGACACCTGTGTGCGGAGAGGTGGCTCTGGAAACAGCCCCGAGGAGAGCACCCCAGGGAAGCGAGGGCCCGGCTGCCCGATGTCCCCTCCACTCCGCCTCACGCCCAGTCCCAGGACCGGGCAGAGGACCTTCCCGGCTCCCGCTCCAGATGCCCAGGGCAGCCGGCCTGAGGCACGAGCTGGGAGCAGCCTCGAACCCCTGAATCAGCCCAGAACGTGCCTTGGGAGTGGGATGCACTGCACCCTCCCCGGGGAGACACCGCCCGCTGCCGCAGCTGCAGGGCTGTGTCTGTGCCTTCTGGGAGATACCCCGTGGGCAGCGGCCGGGTCTGGAGCCCTTCCGACGGGCAGGCCCCCAAGAAAGGTGGTGCCCGTGGGGTCAGGCTTGCTCCTGCCTGCTGCCCGGCCCTCCCCCAGAGCCCGGGGCCGCGGGGCTCTTGCCTGCTCCGCTATGTAGAACGTGTGGCTGTCGGTCTGGGGGTGGAACCAGCAGCAGCGGAAGGTCTCCCCCAGGATGGGGTTGTAGGGCTTCTTGATTCCCTGTGGGCAACGACAGGAACCGCTGGAGCAGCCGGTGGGGAGGGGCCGGGGGAGAGTGCGGTGCTGCCTCCGCCCTGGGCTCTGGGATGGTTTGCCGCCAGCGTCTGGGAACAGCACCCCACTTCTGCTTTGGAGACACTATGCTTTGCTGGTGGTTTACATTCTGGGGGGCAGCCTAGGGCATCCTGTCCACTTCTCGGCTTAGAGGGGGACATGACACCCCGACCAAGTCACGCTCTCCCCAGACTTTGGGTGTAGCCCACACACAACCTGTTGAAAGCTGCCTGGAGAAGGCACCCTGCGGCCAGGAGACCCGGCGCCACCCGCAACCTGCTGTGTGACTTGGGTCGTCCCTTCCTCTCCCCGAGTCTCAGCTCCCCCAACTGCATGATGAACAGATGGAACCAGAATTCTGGTTTTCAAACTTGTGTGCCATGGAACCCCAGGGCTCTGTGGTGGGGGAGGGGGAATGGCAGGGGCTGCACACTCCCCTCTCCCCACAACCAGGGCAGCCCTGCTATCATCTGAGTCCTGGGTTTGGGGCTCTAAAAATGGGTTCCATGACTGAAAAATGATGACAGCCACAGGTCCCTAAGGCACCTTGAGGTTCAGGGTAGAAAGCGCTGTTCCCGGCACCCTGGCGTGTGTTGGCGCTAGCAGGCCTGAGGCTGTTCTCTTGCGGGTGGGGAATGTCCAGCTTGGGTCCTTCAGGGAACCAGGGCCACCCTGGGGGTCTGTCCTGAGCTGTCCGGGGGCCCCTCCAGGGGAAGTTAGGGCCCACTGCGGGATGACCAGGATCCTTCAAGGCCGTGGGCAGCAGGGCTGCAGGGACTCAGGGCAGGGCCAGGGGACTGAACAGACCGCCCCCCGGGCCAGAGGCCCGCCCCGCCAAGTGCATCCTACCTTGGGCTTCTTGTAGAAGCCGGACAGGTACCAGCGCAGCACAAGCTTCATGCGGCTGTAGGCGTCCTCCTCCACCACGGCCCTGGGAGGGGGCGGGACAGCTCTGAGCCCAGGCGTTGTCCCTGACCCCGCCCCTACATCCAACCTCTATCCACTCAGCTGGAAAAAGGCCACCACGCCCCATCCTGCTGGGGTGCCCCAAGGCAGGGGGTTCTCCTAAAGGGCCAGGGCTGCTCCTGGGGTGGGGCAGGGAGGGAGCTGCTCGGGGCCGCCAGGCTGCCCCCACCACCAGGAAGCCCCCGATGCTCCCTCTGCCTGGCCCCCTTTCCTGCCTCTGCAGCCCACCCGTCTGGCCTGAGGGCGAGGGCTCAGGGCGCACAGCAGGTGATGGGCACTGACCCCACACGGGCCCAATGGCCGCGGCCTCAGAACTGCCTGCCACGCTCCCTCCGCACCAGCTCCGCCCAGGCTGGCCTTGGGGACAGGGTCCCGGGGAGGCCAGAGCCACAGGGACAGTGGGCCAAGCTCAGCCCGGCCAGAGGAAACCTGCAGGGTCTCGGCGCCCCTGGCGCGGCACTCACCTAGAGAGCAGGTCGGCGTGGTAGTAGTGGTCGGAGAGCTTGCTGAGGAAGGAGCGCGGCTCCAGCACGAAGGTGGGCAGCACCACGCGGGACAGGTCCATGCCCGGCCGCAGCTGCTTCAGCAGGACCCACATCAGACTCTTGTGCTCCTCGGACACCGTCTCCACCTGCGACGCCTCGCCCGGCTGCAGAGGAGCCGCGGTCAGGCCCTGGCGAGGGTGGGCAGGACGGCCGCAGCTGCTCTCTGCCCGGCCCGGCCCCCTCCCGCTGGCCACCTGAGACCCGGCCGTGAAGCCCAAGTGTGGATGTGTGCGACTCTGGGCCCGGCGTTCGCAGCTTCAGCCCATCCCGTCCTCACGGCTGCAGCCGCCTGCTCTTCCGTTTTTTTTAAAAAACATCATTACTATTTTAAAATTTTTCCCTCTCCTTTTTTAGCCACTTTATTGAGGTGTGATTGGTGCACAGAGAGTTGCAGATCGTGAACGCACACAGCTGCACACGTCTGGAGATAAGTGCGGCCCAGGAAACCACCGGTCACTGCCGTAAAGGCGCCCGTCACCTCCGAAGGCCTGCACGTCCTTCAGGAAGGCACCCTCCTTTGCTAGAAGTGAGGGGCCGCCCCGGAGCCCTCCTCTTTTCCTGAGACTTCTCACTCTCCACAGCTCTTACTGCTCTAGACTTGCACCTCCAGGCAGCCCCAGGGCGCACACGGGGACAGTGGTCCTGCCCCCTCCACAGAGAGGAGAGTGACTTGCCCAGGGTCACACAGCCAGGTTGTGGCAGAGGGGGGACTTGAACCCAGGGCGGTCTGCACTCTTAGTCTGACAGCAGCTGCCCCGGGAGGCAGGGGGATGGGGAGCCGGCAGCAGGCCCTGCATCAGGGGCCAGTTCCCACATGCTGGGCTGCCTCAGGCAAGCTGCTTTGCCCCTCTGTGCACGCAGAGCCATGGACAAGGCCCGTGGCACTGGCCCAGCGGGCTTTGCCCCTCGAGGAACCCAGGAGTGCCCACATGGAGCGCTGAGCTGTGGCTCTCCGGCCTTCATTTCCAGGCCAGCTCTGGGCTCACACGGGCAGCTGCTCCGTCAGCAATCCTGCTCTGCCCACGTCCCCCCACCCGCTGACGTCTGCCCCCCAACCGCACACAGCCGCGCCCTGCTCACCCTGCCCCACCTCTCGGCAGCCCTGAGGCAGTGCCTCCCTGTGCTCCGCCCTCTGTGCTCAGCCTCCGAAGGTCGAAGGTCGGGGTGCCCACTCCCTGCCCTGGTGCCCAGACCGCTGCCGGAACCCCAGACTCTCACCTGCACCACATCTCCCCGATCCTGCCCCTCAGCCCCGCCCTGCCCGGCTCCTAGCGGCATCTGGCTGGGACCTGCCCAACCCACCCCTGAAATGCCCTGAACCCGCCCACTGCCCCTTCTCTGTCGACCCGGGTGCCAAGGCGCCCTCAGCCTCCTCCTGACAACTGCTCCTCCTCGCAGGTGGCTTAGTGGTCATGCCCACCCCCCGGCCTGATCTCCCATTTGCACACACGCAGCGGCCTGCTCCCCATGAGGACAACTGCGCGACAGCCGGGCATCCTTGCAGGGCACCAGGCAAGACCACTCCTGCCCCCGGTGGAGCAACAGGCAGACGAGATGCCGTCCCAAGCAGCAAGGATCCAAATCCCCTTTTCCTGCTAAAACCAGAGGCTGCCTCTTCTCCACCAAGGACAGCCTGAGTGTCGCTCCTTTTGTTCCGCCTTCCAGATGGGAAGGATGAGATCCCACGTCCAGAGCCCCCGTGGCTGACGCCCAATCCAGAGCAAGGCCCACCACAAAATAACCCAACGGAAGGCCAGATCCTGTCTGTCCTTCCGAACTCCTTTCCAGACACAACCCAGCCGCAGTCTATAGGTAGGCACTGGGGCCCTGGGCCTGCCCCTGCCCTGGGCTTGTGCCCCGGTGGTCCCTCTGCCCAGAACACCTCCCTCTTCTCAGTCGGAGGCTGCAGAGAGGTCCCCAACCCCCCCATGGGACAGCCCCTCCAGCCTGTCATAGGCCTCAGCCCAGCCACCTCCCTCACAGCTCCCGACCTCCTCTTTGGGTGTGGGTCTGTGGTCTGTTTCCTGCTGACCCCTGAGACACGCAGGGCCGGGTCTGTCTCGTTTGCGGCCGTCTCTCGCGGGCCCAGAGCAGCCCGGCGTGTGCAGGTGCCCAGTCAGCACAGGACGTGCGTCCTGCGCATCCTTGGCCTCTGTGCTCCTCCCAGAAGCCGACCACCCACCAGATGGGGTCCAGCCTCCTGAGCCTCCCGTTCTCCCGTCACGGCGCACTCCGGCCTGGGGGAGCTGCCGCATGCATCCCACAGCCCACGCCAGCCAGGCGGCCAGGCGCGCAATGAGAGCGGCCTCTCTTGGAAGAGGGGAGCATGTCCACCCAAGTGTCCCAGCCATGCCGCTATGGGACAGGGCAGTGAGACCCACCCCTAGACCCTCATACCCTGCCCCCGGGGGGCCTTAGAATTTCTCCCTCTGCCTCTGGCATGAGGGCTCGAGGCGAGGGGCTGTCTGGGGCTGCGGGCTGGGGGTTCTCACCTCCCCAAGCTCCTCGTGGACCTGCTCCACATAGGTGGTCCCTCTGCGCGTGGAGGCCCCAGAGGTCTCCGACTGGTCACTCCCGCTCTCGGTCTTTTGGCTGTGCTCCTGGGTCTCGGGATCCGACTCCTCGGGGTTCTCTCTCTCCGACTTATCTGAGAACGCATCGTTCTCCAAGCGGTTCTGCAGGGACGGCCCGTTCAGTCTGGAAGGTGGACGGCTCCTGTGGGTCTGAGGGCCCAGCGGCCTATGGCGCGCTAGGAGCTCCACGCACATCCCTCATTCCATCCGCTCAACGACCCACCTTTGCCACTGTCGGCCCCTTTTACAGACAAAGAAACTGAGGCCGCCAGAGCCACAGCAGTGAGCGAGTCATTGCTGCCAGCTCTGCAGCCTGAGCGGAGCCTGGGGCTGCCCTCTGCCCTCCCCTCCCTTCCCCCCGCGAGTCAGCGCCAACCCTGCCCCACTCACGGGAACAGGTCCTGGTCCGCGTGGATGCTGGCCAAGGCAGGCAGCCCATAGAGCGATGAGGGCGACGCGTCTGGTGAGGACCCCGGCTCCCCGTCGAGGCCCTGCTTGCAGCCGCCCAGTCGCAGCAGGCTGGAGCAGCGCAGTGCCAGCTCCAGGGCGTCCAGCCAGCAGCGGCCTGGCGGGGGGGCACAGGGTAAGCGCGCCCTGCCCCGGGCCCCACCCCGCCTCTGTACGGGCCCCCAAGGAGCCACCAGGAAGCCCCCTGCTCACTCTGTCCCTGCGGGATCCCACCCGCTACCCCACCAGGACCCCCTCCCTTCCCCGCACCCCATCCAGCGGGGGTGTGGGGGGCAGACAACCGGAGCCCCAAATGGACCAAGGACTTTTGCCGCAGGTCAGGGCTGATGCCCCTGCAGGAGGCAGCCCTCAGGGGACGCGCATCCTCATCCACCTCGGCTGCCCATGCCACTCATGAGGGCCAGGACGCTCGGTGACCCCTCAAGGTCAGAAGGCCCAGAAGATTCAGAGCAGGCCTCCCACCCAGGTCCCTGCATGTGCAGCTGGGGAGGGGCCCTCTGTACTGGGCCGGGGTGGGGGGGTGGGGGTGGGGCAGGCAACAGAGCTAGATGTCTGTGACCCCTGCCCGCGTCGCCCCCTGGTGGTCCAGTGCCACATCCACATCCACACTCCCTTCCCCAGCCATCCTGAGTCCTCACCCCTGAGGCACCGCCTCACCCCGCTGCCTTCCCGGTTAGACCAGCACTACCTGAGCGTCCTAACAGGTGTGACTGCTAACAGCGGCTCCTCTGCACACAGAGTGCCTTTGGGTGGCCGATAAACGATGGATCACCCTACTAACAAGGGTTATTCAAATGGAGGCTTCCAGGGTCAGACAGGTGGGAGCACAGGCTTACGGAACACCGAAGAAGGTTCCTTGCTTCTCCAGCCTTTACACTGTGAGGCTCTTGGAAACAGCGAGTCTCTTCCTAACTTTGAAAGCCACTGAGTACTGCTCCTGGTGGCGCACCCCTGGCGTTGGTGGGGGGAGGGGCAGGGGCATGCTGGGGATGGGGACTGCTGTGATGGCGGCTCCTGGGTCTCTGAAGCAGCCGCTGTATTGGGGGACATGTGGGATCCTGCTGGGCTCACTGTAGGCTCAGCTGGGCTGCACCCCAGTCTGGGCTGCACATCATGGAGGCGGGGGCTCACGGGAGGCAGCCAAGGGGGGCGGCCACAGCTGCCGAGTTAGGCCTCGGGCCCTGAATGCGTATGTCTGTGGTTGCCATGGAGGACTAGACATCCTGATTATGCATCCTTTGAAGCCTCCACCTCCTCCTCCAGGAAGCCCACTCTGATACCCGCAGGGGCTGTGATACCCACAGGAGCTGTGGACACCCTCCATGATCATGGCCCTTGCCCGATCCGCCTTGTCTGACAGCTCACTGCTCGTCTCCCACCAGACTGCAGAGGCCGTGGGCTGCCCTGTCCATCGCAGCCCCGTGGGACCCGCCACAGAGTCGGGGAATGACTGTTCCAGCAAAGGACTCAGGATGGCCGGGGGAGTGTGGATGTGGATGTGGCACTGGACCACCAGCGGGACGGGACACCAGCTGGCCGGGGCTCCAAGCTGGGCGGCTCTGGGAGGCACCAGCCCCGGGGCTCGGAGCGGGTGGAGCAGCTCCTGGAGGGCGCCGTGGGGCAGGGCCCAGCCCCGTCAGCAGTCAGAAGGCCACACGCTCAAGAAGGCATCACACCAGTTAGGGAATCGCTGCGGTTGCCGCGGCGAGAGCTGCCATTCAGTGCGTGCCAACAGTGTGCGATGCATTTGGGAGTCAGCGCAATTCGGACTCACACCCAGGCTCCCGTGCCTCCGCTTCCTATCCGTCAGATGTGGACGGCAACAGCGGAACCTGGCGGCTCGATGGTGCCTGGCTCGTGGCTGGAGCTCAGTCATCCTTACCTGGTTGCTTTTATAAGCTCACTGGATTCTCATAACACTGAGCAACAAGTGTATTAGTCATATTTTGCCCCTGGGGAAACTGAGGCTCAGAGAGGGGTCGCAGCGAGTGGCAGGCCTGCCTGGCTCCAAGCCGGGCTTGCCCTGTGACTTCAGGCTGTCTCCTCGGGTGGCAGTGGCAGGGCCTGAACTGGGGCCACGTGCCCCTGACCTGCAACCCTGAGGGGCCCCTTCAGGAGGGGCGGGCGGGGACTCACCGTCCGACTCGGAGGCGGCCCTGAAGATCAGGTAGCTGCTGGGCAGGGGCTGCGTGATGGAGCCCACACTCTCGCCTTTGGGGCCCTGGAGGGGCAGAGGCTCGGCGTCACCCGGGGCAACACGCAGGGACAGCTGCTCAGATAGGCCACACAGAGCCGTGCAGACCCACACTCAGACCCAGATGCAGGGTCCCAGGCGGGGTGGCACCTGGCCAGGCCGACACATGGGCAGCAAGAGAGGCGAGCGGGCAGGGAGCTCTCTGTTCCCCTTCTTAGCTGGTAGCCCCGCCATCAGTGTCCAGCTCGGAGCATCCCGAATTCGGGTGGCCAGAACCAGCAAAGGCAAACCCAGGACACCCAGGTACACGCAGATCCCAGAGAAAGTGAGTCGCTCTTTGGCATAAGAATGTTCCGCGCACTGTCTGGGACATACTCATACTAGAAAGAAACTTTGATGTTTCTCTGAAATCCAGATGTAACTGGGTGTCCTGGACTTTCCCTGGCCTCCTACCCCAACTGGCCCCAGACAGGGCGGCCCCCCGGTTACAACGGGTGAGGTCTGGGCTCGGGGCAGCCAGACATGTGGCCGTTCCTCAGTCACCACTGGGAGTGGCACCGCCCACCCTCCTGGACAGCGACTGGGTGAGGGGCCTGTGGCGTGACCTGCTCCCACCCCGGGGCCTGCTGTGTGCTCCACGGGGGCTCAGGGAGGTTCGGAGATGTGCCCCAGGCTCCGCAGCTGGCAGCGAGGGCCCCCTTGGAGCGGACGACCCGCTCCCCTGCACCGCTCCCCCCCGGCCGGCAGCACCTTCACGGCCCACACGGACTGGTCCAGCGGGTGGAACAGCTTGAAGCAGAAGCCGTCCTTCTTGGAGGGCCGCTCGATGAGCTCGCAGCAGTGCAGCAGCACGGTGCCCACCCACTGGCCCCCCGGGGGCGTCTTGTAGATGAGCAGCGCCCCCGGCTTCAGCACACACCACAGCTTGGTCCAGCTCTTCAGGGTCCCGCGGATCTGTAGCAGCGGCACCACCGTCAAGGCCGGCCCACGCAGGAGCCCCTCTCCACCCGCACCGGCCCCCACGCCCCGGCTGGTGTCCCAAGCCCACTATGTGCAGGGCAGGGGCTGGCGCTGTCGAGTGCCCCAGGGACTCTGCACAGAACTCGGGGCCCCCACTGGGCCGCAGGGTTCTCTTTTGGTTATTAAAAGGAGCCCCTAAGTTAGGGCGAATCCAAAGAAATACACGATAGCCAGACACAGATTTACTGGTGAGGTTCATGAGGGTCAATCAAGTTCAAGGCCAGGGCCAACCAGGGCCCAGGAGGGGCCAGTGATGAGTAGTGACTGTTGCCATCGTCAGCTTTGTAAAATTTGGAACTAGCTATCATTTCTTTTCTCATTGTAAATACTAACACATATTCACTTTTGCACGTCATTTCCTGGTCATAATTTGGTGTGTGGGTGGAAGGGGCCCGCTCAGGCCAGGCTCTGCAGGTGCCCAGGCCCTGGCACCCGTCTGCCCAGCAGCGACGGTGTTGGGCACTCTCATGCCCGCTGCATGGAGGGGAAACCGAGGCTCAGGGCTGGACAAAGGCCTCCTGGACCCACCCGGGTGGTTCCTGGCAGCTGCATCATTGGTGCTGCCTTCCTCATGCCTCTACCAGTGGCACAGCCCCCGCCCTGCCTGGAAATGGGGTCTCTGCGGGGGAGGCAGAGAGACCAGGTGGGGTGAGTCCACACGTGGAAGGACAGGCCAGGTGGGAGGAAACGAGTCTCTGTTGTTTTAAGCTTCCCGGTTTGTGGTCATTTGTTAAGGCAGCCCCAGAAATCAGAACTGGATTCCCAGTGACAAGCACGGGACACTGTCCCCAGGGCGGCTACCTTCAGGCTGTCGGCCATGATGACCACGCTGGGGTCCGTGAGGGCACGCAGCAGCTGCCTGGTGGCCCGCTTCTTCTCCTGCCGGTAGTTCTCCTTCTGCACCTGGGCCGGGCACCAAGTGGGGGTTGGGAGGGATCCAAGCTGCCCCCAGCACCTCCCACCATCCAGCCCGGGGTCTGTCTCCCTCCCTTTGGCAGGCAAGGGGTGGCATCCTGGCTCAGCCACCCATTCCTCAGACAATGACATGGCTGCGCCCCTCCCTGGGCCCAGGCCCACCTTGAGAGCCTCCTTCTTGGTGACCCTGGCTGTTGGGGACACACACTCCTTGTCAGACCCATTGCACAGCCTGTACTCCGCCTGCAAAGAGAGACGTGGGTGTGGGGGACGGGGCATCGGGGTGCAGCCTGGGGCTGCAGAGGGCAGGGGGTGGGCTCGATGCCACAGCTCTGCGGGGCAGAGGTCAGAGAAGAGCGCCCCACCCCCGCCCTGTCCAGCACCCTCTGTCCCGTCCACCAGCACGTCCGGCACTGCCGTGAGGGATGGAGGAATAGAGGGGCCGAGGGGAGCCCCTTCCGCAGCACCTGCCTTGGACACAGAGCAGTGAGGAGATGGGGACCCACCCGCCCCTGGGCACATGCAGGGGCGAGGCGAGTGGCCGGGCAGGGAGGAAAAGCAGGGCTATCGGGCTTGAGGGCTGAGTTCAAACAGCTCTGGAGGACGCCCCGGGCGTGGTCAGAGTGCCAGAGGGTGGAGCTTGCAGAAGGAGAGTTTGGTGGCAGCTATGGGATGGTGACAAGCCCTCAGGCTGGGTTTCTGGGGACGACGCTGCTTCCACCCAAAGGAACATCCTCCCGGCCCCCTTGTGTCCCCCCACGGGCCCAGGGTGTCCACTTTTGGGCCATCGCCATGTGTCCAGCTCTGGGCAGGGCCGAGGTGCAGGCTGTGCTGGGGGGACGGCCACCCTGGCCCCGGGGGCTCACGTGGAGGTCGACGCCCAGGCCCTCTCCTGAGCCCGAGCCCGGCACACGCCGACCGCACGGCGAGAGCAGCGGTCCCAGGCCTGGCGCTGGCGGGGGCCGCAGACCCAGGTCTGCAAGCTACGGCCTGAACCCCGCCTGCCAGCTGCTTCCGCGCTGCCCGCAAGCTAAGAACAGGTGCCCCATTTTTAAGTGGTTGGAAAGAAATCAAAAGAATAATATTCTGTGAGACGTGAGTATCGTATGAAATCCACGTTTCAGTGGCCTGAATAAGGTTTTCTGGGCACACGGCCACACCATTCACACAGCCACGTGTCGTCAGTGGCGCTTTTGCGCTTGAACGGCAGCACGGAGTACCTGGGACAGAGCCACGACAGAGCCCAATACGTCGTCCGGCCCTTTCCGGGGCAGGTGCGCCGCCCCCCCCACCCCCGGCTCTGCCCTCGGGGCTCTCGCTACAGCCCCATGGGGCCTCCAGGGCCAGGAACCAAAGTCAGCGCCGCGTCCGCTCGGGTGCGCCGGGCCGTGTGCAGGCGCGTTGCCCGATTCACTCACCTGATCGTCCGACAACCCTCGAGGTGGGGCCGTCATGACCCCGTGCCATGGACTAGGGTAGCAGGCCACGGGGAGGTGAAACCTCTCCCACGCTGCAGAGCGAGCGAGGGGCAGGGAGGGGACCCCAGCTGTTCCGTGGCCTGGCGGTCCCGACGGCACTGTGTGCTGGGCTTTGGCGGCAGGCGCGGGGGTTGGAAAGCAAAGACGATGTAACTCATGGAGGGAGAGACAGACCCTCCCCCAGCGCACAGAGACGTAAACGTGAGGGCGCAGGGAGTGCTGCGCGCATGGGTTCGTGACTGTCGGCCCGGGGCAAGCACGTTAAATACCGGCTTGAGTCATTGTTATTATCCACATTCTGCAGAGGAGGAGACCACGGCACAGAGAAGTTCAGAAACCTGCCCAAAGTCACACAGCTCACAGGAGCAGAGTTGGGATTGAACCCAGGCAGTCTCACTCCAGAACAGCACTGTCTTAGCCAGGTAGGAGCACACAGGATCGCAGGAAGAAAGGGGTGCAAGACACGGTGCCTGGGGGCTCTGCCCCAGAAGCAGTCTTTGGGCTGAGGACGAGTGAGGGGAAGGACCACATCCAAGTGCCGGACCTTGGCCAGGAGACAGGCCTCCGGGGGCCCAGGCCAACAAAGATGCCCAGAGTTCCCTGCCTCGGAGTCCCCTGAGTTGGGACCCTTGTGCCCGGTGCCCTCAGCTACCTGAGCACATGCTGTTCCCCCAGCTTAGAATGCTCTTCCCTGTGCCCGGGCAGCCCCTGCTCCTTCCTCAGGCCCCCAGAGCCGCTTTCCCAGGAGGAGGATGGCTCGACCACCCTGCGGCAGCAGGCCCTGGGGACACACACACTGCTTTGGCTCACCCAGGACTTCTGCAATTACAGCCGCACAGCCGTTTCTGTGGTCAACTTTTTATTGTCCACAGCTCCCACCAGGGGACGGTTACATCCCAGCACCTGCTGGGGCCGGCAGACGGGAGCTTGGCAAGTACCTTGAATGAATGAATGAATGATGAATGAAGGCACGAAGGTACTGCCACTCCCCCGCTGCGCAGTTTCCGGCCCCCCAATGTGGCCGAATGGAGCTATGCTGGCTCTAGCCAGCAGGGGAGGAGAGAAGGCAAGATGCGGGGTGAAGACACCCGCGTTCCCTGCCCCAGATGGGCAGGGCCACTTGGCGTCAGTCACTGCGGGCCCTGCCAGCACCGTGGAGTGCCTGCCCGCTCCTCCTTCCTGAAGGCCACGCTGGGCGCCCTGTCCAGGCAGGCCAGGCCCTCTGGTCCCTCCTGCGTGCTGCTGCACGTCAAAGTCTGACGCAACAACGATGCCCCCAAGAAATCAGAAAAGCTGCTCAGAATGCTGACTTTTAAGTCTGACCAGAACTTTGCAACCTGTACAAACAACTTAGAAAATACAATTCAGAACAACCCACAGAATGGGAGAAAGGAGCTGCAAATCGTATATCTGATCAAGACCCGGTATTCAGAATATATGAAGAACTCTTGCAACTCAGCAACAAAAAGACAAACGACCCAATCCAAAAACGGGCAATGAACTCGAACAGACGAACTGTCAGTCAGGACGCGACAACGCCCGGTGGTGTCAGTCACCAGGGAAGTGCCAACCAGGACCAGGAGATGCGCTTCACACCCACCAGGACGGCTCTGATGACAAATTAAAAACCGCAAGCAGACTTCAACGCCATCGGGGAGGCTGTGGGAACGGGAGCCCGTACACGCCGGGGGTGGTCACGCGAAATGGCGCAGCCGCTGCGGAAAGGAGCTTGGCGGCTCCTCAAGAAGTGAAACGTAGAATTTGCTAGAATTCCACATCCCCACGGAATTCCCACGTGACCGGGCAGCGGCATCCCCAGGTAGGTACCGGAAGAAGTGAAAACTGACACGCAGGTTCGTGTGCACGTGTGTTCAGAGCAGCATTCCCCACCACGGCTGAAACACGGAACAAGCCATGGCCCGCCGCGGACGGAGGATAAAGAAGACGTGGCCCGGGCACTCAGTGGCCACTGCGCAGATTTCAAAGAGTGAGGGAATCGTGGTGCACGCTCCAACACGGACGCACTGTGAAGACGTTATGCTCAACGAAATCGTCCGACACGGAAGGACAAAGACCGTGATTCCGCTTCCATGGGGCCCCCAGAGTCGTCGGACAAAGCGCCAGAAGTGGAGGGGGCCAGGCGGGGCACTCACTGTTTAAAGGGGGCAGAGCCTCAGTCTGGGAAGATGAGAAGCTCTGGAGACGGAAGGGCGACGGCTGCGCTGCACTGTGAGTGTGCTTAATGCCGCTGAACGTGCGCCTAACGGTGGTCCAGACGCTAGACGTTACATTCTGTGTGTTCCACCACAATAAAAGAACTTCAAATCCAAACCAGCAAAGGAATCCGGGATCGCAGAGCGCGGGTGAGGGGGACGCCGCAGCAGCCTGGCAGCCGGGGGCCGGGGGCACAGGCGGCTCCAGGGATTCAGCGAGGGTCTGGCCTGACCTTCTCGAGGCTGGCGCAGGGACAGACCGTGCAGCCACCACCTGCTTGCTTGACGGGTCAGGAAACCGGGCCCAGGAAGCAAGGCTGTCACTCAAGGTCACCCGGCGTACTAGGTGGCCAGGGCAGGGGAGGGCCTTGACTTCAGGATCTGGGGCCACCCCCCTCGGACAGTGTCTGGGGGTTGGGCTCCCTGGGCTGGAGCCCTACAAGGGAGGAGGGTGGTGCTGAAGCCCTGCCACCCGAGGGCCTGTCAGGAGGGCCTGCCTCGGACGGCGTGTGGACTCTGGCAGAACCCTGGGGGGTGACCCGGCAGAGGACACAGCATAGGCAAAGGCAGGGGCGGCACGTGCCTCAGTGGTCTCAGTGGGCCTCCCTACGGCAGACAGGCTCCGGGGCCTCCTCGGTTGTTATTTTCTGCCCCAACACCGCCCACCAGCTACGTCCTTACTCAAGTTCCCTGTGTTACGCCGGGAAGTGGCTTTAATAACAAAACAACAAAAAAGCTACGTTTGTGACTCCGTTCCTGGTTCCGCAGCCCTCCCTGGAGCAGCACACTTAGCACAGGCAGGAAAGGCAGGCTTGGTCGACGCCGGTGCTGTCTCTGTCCCCAGCCATTTCCTGCTTTCCCCAGGCCACGTCCCCTGCCCACAGCCCACCAGTCCTCCCATGGCCGGGCTCTTACCGGTGGCACCTTCGTGGCAGAGCCTGGAGTCGGGGGCCCTTCGTCCCTGGGCAGCGACGGGCCGTTGGGCTCCATGTCCTTCCCTGCAAGAGAGCGGCTGCGTGAGGCCCTGCGTACGGGCGGGGCTGGGCTGTGTGTGGCGGGCTGGGTGCAGCCTGGGAGGGGCAGGAAGCAGCAGGGGTGGCAGCGGCCGCAGGACACTGCCTGAGAGGTCTAATTAATGCCAGCAAGCGTCACCACTGAGGGACTCAGGAGCTCTGGCCAGGCCTCCAAAACCCACAGGGAGGAAGCCGGGGCAGGGGCTGGAGGGAAGCCAGCGTCCTGGGCCTGGTGTGGCGTGTAGTTTGGGGTCTGCAAGACCAGGTCCCCTGTTTTCGAAGAACGTGACGTCCAGGCTCAGAGACACACGGCGGGTTCAGAGTGCCCGGACCACACGGCCCTCTGGCCCGAGACCATCGCCCGGAGTGCTGGGACTCTCGGAGGGCGGAGGTCAGTCCTGGCCCTGCGTCCCACCCGGGCAGGCTGGCTGAGGAGGGCGGAGGGAGACGAGGTGTGGATTCGCTCCTGGGGAAATGGCCGCCCCTTCTCTGCCTCCTTCGGTCTGGAAGCTGCGTTCATGGGCCGGAGGGAGGAGGGGGATGGCTGCAGGGGAGGCCTGACGCCTGGCGGGACCTGCGGGGGCTGTGCGTGTGCGTGTGTGTGTGTGCGTGTGTGTGTGTGTGCGTGTGCGTGTGTGTGTGTGCGTGTGCGTGTGTGTGTGTGCGTGTGTGTGTGCGTGTGTGTGTGTGCGTGTGTGTGTGTGCATGTGTGCGTGTGTGTGTGCGTGTGCGTGTGCGTGTGTGTGCGTGTGTGTGTGCGTGTGTGCGTGTGTGTGTGTGTGCGCGTGTGTGTGTGTGTGTGTGAGAGAGAGAGAGAGAGAGAGAGAGAGAGAGAGAGATCACCCACTGGCTCTCTTTCTCCGGCGGAGCCCTGACACTGCCTGTACTGTCCACATGTTTTAAATGGGCTCGTCTTATTTTTATGATCAGAAGTAATAAAGTTAGTTTTACAAGTTGGGGACAATACCAGAAAGCGAACACTCTGTGCCAGGGCTTGTTTTGGAGCACAGCTTCCAAGAGGGGATGCAACAGCACCTCTCTGTTGGCCCCAGCCACACCTGTGGTG
>CAUYSK010081808.1:0-10301 GCA_963575035.1 Avahi laniger
TATACTACTGTGTTTTGAATCTATGTGTTTTAAATATATCTAAGTAGCATTAACTGGCTGGTATCATTGTGCAACTTGCTTTTTCACTTAATATTTTGTTCTTTTTGATAGTGTTGTTTGATTTTTTTCTTGCTGATTTTCCTGAGTTCTATATACATTTTAGTTATCAGCCTTTTATTGGATGTGTAACATGCCAATATTTTCTCCCATTCTGTAGGTTGTCTGTTTGCTCTCATGATAGTTTCCTTGGCTGTATGGAAGCTTTTTAATTTAATCAGATCGCATTTATTTATTTTTGTTGTTGCTGTGATTGCCTTTGGGGTCTTCTTCATAAATTCTTTGCCTAGACCAATGTCTATAAGAGCTTTTCCAACATTTTCTTCTAAAATTCTTACAATTTCACACCTTAAGTGGGCAAAGGACATGCACAGAAACATTTCAAAAGAAGATCAACTAATAGCTAACAAACATACGAAAAAATGCTCAACACCTCTAATCATCAGGGAAATGCAAATCAAAACCACAGTGAGATATCATTTATCTCCAGTGATAATGACCTTTATCAAAAAGTCCCCAAACAGTAAATATTGGCATGGATGTGGAGAGATAGGAACACTCATACACTGCTGGTAGGACTGCAAACTAATACAACCTCTGTGGAAAGCAATATGGAGATACCTCAAAGAGATACAAGTAGAACTACTATTTGATCCAGCAATCCCATTACTGGGCATGTAGCCCAAAAAACAAAAGACATTCTATAAAAAGTACATCTGCACTATAATGTTTATAGTGCACAATTCACAATTGCAAAGATGTGGAAACAACCCAAATGCCCATCAATACATGAGTGGATTAATAAAATGTGGTATATGTATACCATGGAGTTTTACTCAGCCACAAAAAGCAATGGTGATCTAGCACCTCTTGTATTATCCTGGATACAGCTGGAACCCATTCTACTAAGTGAAGTATCCCAAGAATAGAAAAAGAAGTACCACATGTACTCACCATCAAATTGATATAAACTGATCAACACCTAAGTGCACATATAGTAGTAACATTCATCGGGAGTCAGGAAGGTGGGAGGGAGGAGGAGGGAATGGGTACATACACATCTAACGAGTGCGGTGCGCACCATCTGGGGGATGGACACGCTTGAATCTCTGTCTCAGGTGGGTCAAGGGAAATATACATAACCTAAACATTTGTACCCCTGTAATATGCTGAAATAAAAAAAAATAAAAATATATTTTTTTCTTTTTAAATTTTCAAGAGATTTAGGATGTACAAGTGCAGTTTTTCCATATGCATATATTATATACTCATGAGATCTGGGCTTTTAGTGTACTTATCACATCAATAGTGTACATTGTACGTAATAGATAATTTTTCATCCCTCGCTGTCCTCCTATCCACCCCCCCTTCGAAGTCTTCGATGTCTCTTCTTCCACTCTCTATGACTATGCATACTCTTAGCTTGGCTCTGACTTATACGCGAGAACATGCAGTATTTGATTTTTTACTCTTGACTTATTTCACTTAGGATAATGATGTCCAGTTCCATCCAAGTTGCTGTAAAATACATTAATTCCTTCTTTTATAGCCAAATAGTATTCCAAGGGGTGTGTGTGTGTGTGTGTGTGTGTGTGTGTGTGTGTGTGAATGTGAGTGTGTGCCATAGTTTCTTTATCCAGTCATCAGTTGGTGGACACTTAGGTTAAATCGATGTCGTTGCTATTGTGAATTGTGCTGTGATAAACATTTAGGTGCAGGTCTATTTTTGATGTAATATTTATTTTCCATTGGTTCGATACCCAGTAGTGGGATTTCTGGATTCAATGTTAGGTATACTTTTATTTATTTGAGAAATCTCTATAGGGTTTTCCATGGAGATTGTACTAATTTGCATTCCCACCAAGAGCGTATGAGGTTTCCTGTTTCACTGAATCCATGCCATTATTTATTCTTTTGAAATATGTTCCTTCTATGTCTACTTTATTGAAGATTTTTTATCATAAAGTGATGCTGAATTTTATCAAATGCTTTTTCTACAATTACTGAGATGATCATTGCTTTCTGTTTTTAATTCTGCTTATGTGATGAATCACATTTTTTGATTTATATATGTTAAACCATCCTTTCATTCCCGGGATGAAACCCACTTGGTCTTGATAAATTATCTGTTGTGCTTTTGGATTCAGCTTGATAGTATTTTCTTGATAATCTTTGCATCTATGTTCTTTAGGGAAATCAGTCTGGAATTTTTGTTTTTTGAAAGTTCCTTTCCCAGCTTTGGCATAAGGATGATACTGGCTTCATAGAATGTGTTAGCAAGGATTCCCTCCTTCTCCATCTTTTGGAATATTTTCAGGAGAATTGGTACCAGTTGTTTTTGTACATCTGGTAGAATTTTGCTGCAACTCTGTCTCATCTTGGGCTTTTGTTGCTGTTGTTGTTTGGGGATTTTTTATTAGTGATTCAATTTTGCTACTCATTACTGATATGTTCAGGATTTCTTTTTCTTCCTGATTCAAGCTGGGAGGTTGTATATTTCCAGAAATTTGTCCATTTCCTCTAGATTTTCTACTTTGTGTGTATATAGATGCTCATCATAGTCTCTTTTCTACTTTTGTGGTATTGGTTGTAATGTCTCCTTTTTCATTTCTGATTAAGCTTATTTGAATCTTCTCTTCTTTTCTTGGTTAATCTAGCTAGTGGTCTATCAATTTCGTTTATCCAGAGAACTAACTTTTATTTTTGTTGAACCTTTGTATTTTTTTGTTTTGTTTTTAATTTTGTTCAGGACTGCTCTGATATTTGTGATTTCTTATTTTCTGGTAGCTTTGCATTTGATTTGCTCTTGTTTTCCTAATTCCTTGAGATGTGACTTGAGGTTGTTACTTTGTGATCTATGTGTCCTTTTCTGTGTATTTTGAAATAGTCTCTCTCTGTTGTCCAGGCTGGAGTGGAATAGCACAACCATAGCTGGTTGCATCCTCAAACTCCTGGGCTCAAGCAATCCTTCCACCTCAGTCTCCTGATTATCTAGGACTACAGGCATCTGCCATTATGCTCACCTAATTTTATATATTTTTTTAATTTTTATAGAGACACATGATCTCACTATCTTTTACAAGCTAGTCTTGAAATCCTGGCCTCAAGCAATCCTACTGCCTTTGCCTCCCAAAATGGTAGGAGCCATAAGCCACCATGTCCCAGCTTGTGTGCCTTTTTGATGTAGGCATTTAGCACCATAATCTTCCACATTAGCAGTGCTTTTGCTGTATCCCAGAGATTTTGATAAGTTGTGTCACTATTATCACTCCTGTTGAAAAATTTTTAAAGTTCCATTTTGATTTTATCATCGATCCAAAGATCATTCAGGAACAGATTTATCTACTTCCATTTATTTGTATAGTTTTGAGATTTCCTCTTTGAATTAATCTCTAGTTTTATTCCACTGTGTTCTGAGCATATACTTGATATGATTTTAATTTTTAAAATTTATTGAGACTTGTTTTGTGGCCTAACAAATGGTCTAGCTTTGAACAAGTCCCATGTGGTGATGAGAAGAATGTATATTCTGCAATTGTTGAGTACAGTGTTCTGCAAATGTTTGTTAGGTCCATCTGTTCTAGAGTCCAGTTTAAGGCCAATGTTTCTTTGTTGATTTTCTGTCTCAATAATCTGTCAAACACTGTCAATAGCCTGTTGAAATAACTTATTGTGTTTTTGTCTATCTCATTTCTTAGGTGCAGTAGTGTTTGTTTTATGAATCTGGGTGTTCCAATGTTAGGTGCATATATATTTATGATTGTTATATCTTTTTGAATTGATCCCATTATCATTATATAATGGTCTGCTTTGTCATTTTCCCTGTTGTTGATTTAAAATATGTTTTATCTGATATAAGTATAACTATTATTGCTTGCTTTTGATTTCCATTTTTTTGGAATATTTTTTCCACCCCTTTACTTTGAATCTATAATAATCTTACCGGTTAAGTGAGTCTCTTGAAGGTAGCAGATATTTGGATTCTGTATTTTTATCTGTTCTGCCAATATATATTGTTTAATTGGAGCATTTAGCCTGTTTATGTTTGAAATTAATATTTATATGTGAGATTCAGTTGCTGTCATAATGTTAAATGTTACCATATTGCTTTTTATTCTCAATTGTATAATTGTTTTATAGGATCTGTGAGTTTTATGGTTTCATCTGTTTTTATGGTAGCTAGCATCTTCTTTTCCATGTTTAGAACTCCCAAGTGCATTTCTTATAAGGTGAGTCTCATAGTGACAAATTCCCTTAGTATTTCCTTGTCTGGAAAAGACTTTATTTCTCATTCATTTGTGAAGCTTAGTTTAGCAGGATATAAAATTCATGGCTCATAGTTTTTCCTTTGAGAATATTGAAAATAGAATAGGACCCCAATCTCTCTTGGCTTATAAGGTTTCTGCTGAGAAGGCTGCTGTTAGTCCAATGAGCTTTCTTTTATATGTAGTTAGACATTCTTTTCTTGCTGCTTTAAAAATTTTTTCCTTCATGTTGACTTTAGATAATCTGATATTTATGCCTTGGTGTAGACCTTCTTGCAATGTCTCTCCCCGGTGTTGGTTGCACCTCTTCTTTGTAGATGTCTAAGCCTCTTGCCAGATTCAGGGAGGTTTTCCTCAATTCTTCCCTCAAATATGCTTTCCATAGTTTTTACTTTATCTTTTTCTCCCTCAAGAATATCTGTGATTCATAGGTTTGGATATTTTACATAATCCCATATTTCTCAAAGACTTTGTTCATTTTTAATAATTCCTTTTTCTTTATATTTGTCTGACTGGCTTAATTCAAAAGATTCATCTCCAAGCTCTGGAATTCTTCCTTTGGTTCCATCTATTCTATTGTTTGAGCTTTCAACTGAATTTTATAGTTCCATCAATGTATCTTTCATTTCCAGAACTTCTGTTTTTTTTTTCTTTTTTATTTCAGCATATTATGGGGATAAAAATGTTCAGGTTACGTATATTGCCTTTGACCCACCCGAGTCAGAGCTTCAAGTGTGTCCATCCCCCAGACGGTGCACACCACACCCATTAGGTGTGAATATAACCATCCCCTCCTCTCCCTCTCACCTGCCTCTGACCCCTGCTGAATGTTATTGCTATATGTGCACTTAAGTGTTGATCAGTTAACACCAATTTGATGGTGAGTACATGTGGTGCTTGTTTTTCCATTCTTGAGATACTTCACTTAGTAGAATGGGTTCCAGTTCTATCCAGGATAATACAAGAGGTGCTAGATCACCATTGTTTTTTTTTAATATCAATCTCATTAGTAAATTTTTTGTTCATGTCCTGTATTTTTTTTTTGTTTTTTGTGTTGGTTTTAAACTTTCTCATTGAGCTTCCTTGCAATCCATATTTTGAATTCTTTATGTGTCATTTCAGAGTTTTCCTTTTAATTGGAATCCAATAAGACAAAGCTAGTGTGATCCTTTGATTGTGTCAAAACTGTCTTTTCATACTGCCAGAGTTCTTACACTGGTTCCTTCTCATCTGGAGAAGCTGTCACTTCTTGTTTTAGAATTTACTTCTGTTTGGATTTGATATTTTATTTATTTTACTTTAGTTTTATTCACCTTTAGAGGTGTGCTGTGTTTGCTCATTTAGCTTCTATTTGGGATACTTTCAAGGGGCCAAGACTGCATGTGTTCCTTGGTTATAGATAGCCTTTGTGTGGTGGCATTCTCAGATACCAGTTACTGTAGGGAAGTATTGGGCTGCAATTCAACCACAAGGCCTGTAGGTGGTGCTTATGTGTAAGAGCCGGTTGCAGCAGGAGTCATCAGGTGTGTGAGTGGTCTCAGTTTGCTCAGGCTGTGAGGGGCTCTCTGGAATGCCCAAGGTCTTATGTTTCCTGCTCTGTCCTGAGAGGTGAAAAAGCTCGGCAGAACTGGGCCTCCAAGCTCACCCCAGTATACCCCAACGATGAGCAGAAATATTAATCCTGACAAAGGTGGTTGGTGAGTTTGTGTTGCATTGTTCCAAGCTGTCCTTCAGGAGAGTGGATGCAAGAGGGAGGGGACTGAACCAGATCCACAGCCTGGGTAGGCAGAGACACAATCTTTCTTCCTATCACAGTGCTGTTAAAGGTTTGGTGACTTTCAGTTCAGACAGTAGACACTGTCATTTTCCTCCATGCTGTAGTGTAACTGAGGGTTACAGACAATGACTGTCCTGCACCTCTCAACCCAGATGGTCTCAGGGTGAAACTTCTCTCAGCCTGAAACAGGTAGCTTCGTGGCTTGCCTGTACTCCACCGAAGGAAACTACAGCTCCTTAAACAAATATGCATGGGCCCCACCCTCCATGCAAGCCCACGAGTGGTGGGCAAGTCTAAGAATGATGAGTATGCTGTCGGTGGAGGTACAGCCACTCCTAAATGCCCGGGAATAATCATCCCTCAGTACTCTCCCGCCAGTTCTCCATGGGAACAGCCATGGCTACATTGACAGATGTGGATGGGAGGGAAAAGTCCCTGAATGGAGGAGAGCATGTACTCTGGTCTGATTTGTCCCAAGAGGCCTGCTAGAGTGCTACACTCTCCTCTCACCTAGGGGTGGCTTGTTCTGAATGTTACAACTTGGGGAATCCCACAGTTCCCCAGGTATCCACTGGCCACCGAGGCTGCTACAATCCAAGCGGGTGCTGGATAATGTTTGCTGGAGATCCAGCAATGCAGAGACCCAAAGGCTGAGATTCTCCTGGCAGGACATCTGCAAAAATTCTGCCTCTATGTGTAGGGAGGGATATGGCCCTCACCATCCATGCAAAACAGGGCACCTTGAGCATACTGTTAGTGAGGGTATAACCTCTGCTAAAAGCCAAGGACTGGCTATCCCCAGGTGCACCCACACCAAACCCCCATGGGAGCAGTTGCAGCTATGTCTGCAACAGTGTGTGGTGGGGGAAGGGGAAGTCCTGCCTCTACATTCCTTTCCAAGTATCAGTGCCACTTGTCTTCTGGGGTGAAACTACTCTCCTCCCCTACAGACTCTGCTGCACACCAGTGTTTCCACTGAAAGGAGTACAGATATCTTCATATCACAAGCAGGGAGCTCTCATGTCCAGGAGGGCATGTGCTCTAGTTTCCTTTGTCCCAAGGGGTATTTTGGCTCACTGAACTTTCCCTTTCCCTGGGGGAAGCTGATCCTGTGACTGAGAACTCTGGAAATCCCATAGTTCCCATGAATCCCATCAAAAGTTTGTGGTTGTCACAGTCTGAGAGGGTACTGGGGAATGTT
Organism: Avahi laniger; assembly: GCA_963575035.1. Taxonomy (NCBI): domain Eukaryota; kingdom Metazoa; phylum Chordata; class Mammalia; order Primates; family Indriidae; genus Avahi; species Avahi laniger. Next base: position 7,301 of record CAUYSK010081808.1, read on the forward strand.
TATGTAGGATCCAGTGATATACAGATAGAAGGGATGAGACTACCTAGACAGGATAGAGGTCTATAATGGATGCATGAATAGTATGGTGCCTACCACCTTGGCTCGGTTCTGTTGGAACAGTAAATGCTCATGCATGGCCTGGAAGCCCAGTACTCTGCCCGTAAGAAGTTCCCAAGTCATTGACCACAACAGTGCTTGAACTTGAGAGGGTAGCTGAACAATAGTTCAGGAGCTAACAGTCTTCCATAGGGGTGAGTGAAGAAAAAAGAAACACCCCTACCTACCCTTCCCATGGGATCACAAATTTCTCAGGAATTGATCTCTGCCAAAATTTTGTTTTTTCTTGTTCTATGCCCCAACTTCTTCCCATGGGTACTCTGGTAGGTTCTGATACTCTTCCCTCAGTATTGCACTTGGGCCATGCTTATTCACCTGAAACTTATTCTTTCTGAGGAGAGCTGGTGACTGATGTTTCTAGACAGCCATTTTGAAAATCCAAAACCTATTTTGTTCTTCATACATATTCATTTTGATAACTGTAGAACTATTCCACTCATTTTAACGTGTTCAATAGTATGACATTGTATGCATGTACCATAATATTCTTATATGTACCTCTACTAAAGAGTATTTAGATTGATTTTAATATTTTGCTATTGTAAAAAGTGTTTTTATAACTAAACTAATATATACATTTGTGTGTGTGTGTGTATATACACACACACACACAGGCACACAGTTTTCTAGGGCTGCCATAAGAAAACACCACAGGCTGGGTGGCTTAAACAACAGAAATGTATTTTCTAAAAATTCTGGAGGCTAGAACTCCAAGATCTAGGTGTCAGCAGGTTTGGTTTCTTCTGAGACTTCTCCTCTTGGTTTGTAGATAGCCACCTTTTTGCTCTTTCTTCACATGGCCTTTTGTCTCTGTGCATGCATGCATGCATCCCTTATGTCTCTTTGTGTGTTTAAATTTCCTATTATAAGGACACCAGACACATTGTATTAAGACCCACTCAATGGCCTCATTTAATCTTAGTTACAAGTTAAATGTTCTCCAAATACAGTCACATTTGGAGGTATTGAGGGTTAGAACTTCTATGTATAAATTTTTGGGGAAAACAATTCAGACCATAATTTATAGATGCATATATAATTTTGATAAATTATTTATTTAAATATTTATTTAATAAAACTAGATGATGGGTACTTTTTATTCTTAAGCTAAACACATATCAAAAAATTATTTAACTTATTAATTAATGAGAGGGCAAGTGATATATACAGCAAAATCAAAAGAGAACTCAAAGCTTCACACATTTATTTTAAGATTAGGAATGCTGAAATAAATTTATATGTGGATGAAAAATACACAAAACTATCCAATATCCACAGCAAAATAATCAATTGCTTTCCACAGACACATTTTGTATTTCTATGGGCATGAATTATTTATATTACTATCAGTGTACTGCAAGTTTCTGTGAGTTAACTTTTATCTCTACAGTTGTAAAACAGTCTACTCAAAGAATAAGAAAGGTATATCCCTCTAATGTTTCAGATTGTATCAGTCAATTGAAAGGATATCCTATAATTTCTTTTATTTAAAAGTAATTTAAATATATATTAAATGGAAATTTAAATGTTTACTCTTTATTATTTATATATTTTAATATATATTTAATTGGCATATAACAATCATATATATTTATGGTGTGCAGTGTGATATTTTGATTCATGAACACAATGTGCAATGATCAAATAGGGATAATTAGAATATTTATCCCATATCAGATGAATAGTTTTCAAATATTTTTCCCCATTCTCCAGGTTGTCTCTTCACTCTGTTGATTGTTTCCTGTGCTGTACAGAAGATTTTTTTAGTTTGATGTAATCCCATTTGTCTATTTTTGTCTTTGTTGTTTGTGCTTTTGAGGTCTTAATCATAAAATCTTTGCCCAAACCAGTACACTGAAGCATTTCCCCTGTGTTTTCCCCTAGTAGTTTCAGATTTGTAGGCCTTCTGTTTAAGTCTTTAGTCCCTTTTGAATTGATTTTTGTAAATGGCAAGAGATAGAGGTCTAATTGCATTCTTCTGTACACAAATATCCAGTTTTGCCAGCACAACTTATTGAAGACACTGTCCTTTCGCCAATATGCGTTCTTGGAGCTATTGTAGAAATGCAGTTGGCTGTGAATGAGAGGATCTCTTTATTGCTTCTATATTCTGTTCAACAGGTCTATGTATCTGTTTTTATTAAAATATAATGCTGTTTTGGGGGCTCGGGAAAATGGCGAAGTTAGGGTAGCCTCCCGGATCACTGCTTCCAGAGAGGGAGACGTAGATCCCGGTCTGCTACACACGATCGGATCGCTCTCCCACAGAAACAGCGAGGGGAATCAGTGCAGATTCAGTGGGGGACACACAAATCAGGAAAAAGAATAACAGGAGACAGGAATACAAAACCTGGAAAGTGCGGACAGACGATAATAGAGAGAGGAGCGTGCGACGGCGGCTCCAGCCTGGCCAGTAAGTGAACCGGGACAAGTCCAACATGGGACAGTCTAGCTTCCCCATTGACTTACAAGCCCTCCGTGAGGCAGGGGCCCGTGTGAAGTGGATGTAGAATTGGGTCTGGAAACGTGGGACTCGGTGGAGAGGAGACGCGAGTGGGAAGCATCTTGAACTTCCTGGAGCTCCGTACCAGGAATATACCCCGGAGGCAGTTAAGACTCAGGAAGCTGGTCTCTGACACCCAGCGGGTCCTGAAAGGGGAGGTGATTACTGAGTAGAGGACTCTAACCTGGAACCTACCGCTGGCAACTGGGAATACTCAGGGTGGGCCAGTAGAAGCGAGAGCTATTGCGGGACTGGCGTAATACTGGGGGAGGGAGACACAAAGGCGACAACGGCAGAGCACCCTGGTGACTCGACTGTCTCCCGGAATGGCTCCCTTCCCCTAGCCTGGAAACTCTGGCAGTGAGCTCTCCCCTTCTGGGA
>CAUYSK010081813.1:0-29555 GCA_963575035.1 Avahi laniger
CCCTGGACTTCTTTCCTTTGTTACTGCTCTTTTCCTCTTTGTCTACTATTTATCTTTTCTTTTTTTACTTCCCCTACTCAATCACTATTTAGGCTGACATTTATGAAATTGAATTCTATCTCTGCAGCAGTTTATTTGTACCATATATACTTATCTTTTATTGCATTTTTTTTCTATCCTCAAAGTTGTTGTGCTCTTGAAGAGCCAAAATCCTGAAGGATTTAGCTCTGTATTCCCTACATGTTTGTTGTATGAAATAATATTGGTTATTGCTAAATGTTTTATTTCCAGAGCTTTAAATATGTTAGAAAACAGCATTATATGAGCTAAAGAACAAAAGCTTAAATAATCTAAGCAACATTTATTAACTTAATGCTGTGTTACTCAAGATGCCAAGATTTTATCTCTAGCTAAGATCTCTTTCCCCAAAGTCCTGACTTATATATACAATTGTCTGCTAACTACCTCTAACTGGATGTCTTAGAAATATCTCAAAATTAATTTGCCCCAAATTGAACACAAACTGTTTGATTTGTCTCTTTAACCTTAAATTGCCCTCCTCCAATCTTTCCCTTAAATACCTATTTGTTCAATCAAGTACAGAAGTCTTCTTGATTTTCCTCCTCTCGTCCCTTCCCCAAATCCAATCCATGAAGAAGGACTGTTTTTACCTCCAGTGTATATCTTCAAATTTGTCTAGAAATAGACTCAGAGTCTATTTCTACCTCCATTCGTCGCTCCAGGGACTGCCCCTTATATGGTCTCCTTGCATCAGTCCTTGCTTCCCTTCAATCCATTCCTCACAATCCTCAGAGGGTCTCATCTAAATTAGACTATTCTGCCATATTGTTTTGTATGTGAGAACTCTGCTCCTTGTATATATAGCTCTTGTTGAGAAAATGTCTTATTCACAGCATGAATAAAATAACTAATAGAATGTACCTCATAAATTTGTTAGGAGAATTACATTAGCTTAATTTTTAAAAACTCATCCCACTTCTTGATTGGAAGTCCCATGAGGGCAGTGGCCACATTGATCTTGCTCACTTTTGAATCAAGCACATAATACAGTGTCTGGCAGATAGTTGGCCCCAGATAAACAATTGTTAAATAAGTAAACTAACTGATGATTGAAGTACTCCTAATGGTTGAGGAGAGTGAATTTATAGTTATTAGACTTCTATAAATATGACTCAAATAGCCTCTAAATGTTTTTGAAGTTATATGCTTCTTTAAAAGTCATATAAAATTTGTATTTTAATCCCATGTATATATCTCCATGTTAATTTGATATAAAATCTCATTTACCCACAACCCTTCATCTTCTCATGATATGTGGATTCCGGGAAGGCTTGCCATGTTTATCTCATGGCTTTGAGTACTCCTGGCACACTGTATCTGCAACCCCCTGTCTGTTCTCCACCAGGAAAACTTCAGTATAAAAACTGTGAGATTAAAAAATAGACTGTTTCTTTTTTACTAAAATTGTATTAGCATATTCTAAACAACCATAATGTGACTATATTTTCTTCCACCAGTAAATATTTTCCAAATATCAAATAATTTACCCCATTCATTTTAGCAGAGATCAACTAAATTCATCCTCACGTTGAGAGCTATCAATGTAAAGCTTAGGTAAACCTAAATTGGAAAGACAATATAATTGCTGACTCTAGGTCAAAAAAGAACTATAAGGAGGCAATTTTGATTTTATTGCAGTGTTACTCAAATAATCTTAGAAACTGGAATTTGTTTTTAAAGTTCTTAATATTTTGCATATACCAGCAACTTAATTCGTACAAAAATCACATGAAATAAGTATTATTATAATCTTGTTCTCATTCTTTTTACTATTCTTGCAATTTTCCTGTGTTTGAAATTACTTAGAAATAAAAGGTAAATATTTTTATTATGTATATATAGGTGTACAACACATACTGAAAATATTAAAATATAACTGATATCGTTGCATTGGGACACTGTGAGATTTTTAATTTCCCTTTGGCTTTTCTAGGACTTAGGATTTTCTATAATTTTTGTTATTTTTATTATTAAAGCAAAAACTATAAATATTTGCAAGCATTCCACTAAGATAGCAGCATCATTCTCATTACAGTGAATGCTGCAAATTGTAAACAAGAAAATTCCTACATGCCTTTTGATTCTAATTTTACAATTAATTCATTCTTTTATTCAGTTATACATTTGGTCAGCAAAGAGTTAAATAATATTTATTTAGATAATTGAGAGAGTAAATAACATAAAAATCATTTCATGTTAACAACTAGAACTTGCACTTATTTTCTGGGAAGATATTAATATTAACTTGCTGTATTTTTATAGAAATTTGAAAAGCTAGTAGAGCTAAGGAAACTGAGGCATAGAATTGGTTAAGTAATATGCTCATGAAACAATTAGTGCATAGGTAGACTTTTCTCCTGTTGCAGCATTATACAAACTTTCTTTGTGTTTGTAAAAGAAAAAAAATTAAGCTTCCAGGAAATAGTAAAAACCAAAAGCTTAGAAAAATCACAAAATTGTTTCGATAAGACCGATGTCTGAGAAACGTGGTAAAACCAGATAAATGGCAAGTAAATTCTGTAATTGTTAATTGGTTTTTGTTTATTTTAAATAAACGTAAAGATTGTTCAGCCAAGATTTGGTCTACATAGTATTCTTCTCACATAACCTACTTCCTTAAGTATTTTAAACCATTGAAAATTGGCACTTTGAGACTATACATTGGAATTTCTTTGCATAATTATCTAAAAAGTACCACACCAATCAAATACGAGTGTTGATTTTACTCCTAAATGCAAATCCTCCTGTTGCACTCTCCACCTTTCTTCCTGTCGGTTGGTGTCATTAGCAACCAGTGTACTGACCCTAAATGGATTTCCTGAGCAGTTGGTTTTAACAGCCCTACCCCCAGCATCCTGCTTTTGTGGTTTTGTGTGTGCTCGGTTTAGGAACACAACAGGAAACACTAATAAGCACCAAAATGGAAAAGAGATTTATTTATCTGTTCTTTTGTGATGCAGCCTATGTTTGGAGAAAGGTCAGAATGCACCACACTCACTTTAACAATAATAAAAATTATCTTCTCACCAATGTTCTTTCCTTGCCATTGGCAAAAATGAAAATATTGTGTGTGGATGTGTGTGTGCACATGTGCATGTGTGCATATATGTATTTTTATTAACTCATCTTATTCTAGTACACCAGAACTGCTACATAGGTGAAATCACTTGAACACTTAAATTCCGTGTCCTCTGGGAACATAAAAATGATACTTCTCTTTGTCTCTTTGCTAAGCACTACAGGGAAATGGAATTCTACTGTAGCGTTTCTTTTTAATTTGAACTAATACTTTTGAAAATCAAGTTCATTTCAGATTTTTGTGAGCTTATCTCTTCATTCATTCATTGAAAATTTGCTGGTATTCTACGATGTCTCTCTTTCTCTCTTTTTTTTTACTTACTGAATATTTTCATTTGGATAAAATAAAAGACTTCACGGAAGGTTACATTTAAATGTTAATAAATCATGTCATATGTTACAGAATCAAGCAAAAACTAGCCAGTATGTATTGTAGTAGATACAGAACAGCACAAATTAAGTTTCTTGTACTCAAAGAATTGTAACATACTGAGGAATACAGAATAGATTAAAATCAAAGTATTAGGTCAAAAGGAGAAAATACTAGATGCCGACGGAAAAGTCTAGTTTTAAGGAAAAATGGAGAATGGCAAAGAGATAGAACAATTGCTGGAGAAATGTCCTTGAGGTGATCTAATGAAGGGGGATCTAGTCACAAGTGTAAGACTGACTTATGAAGGATAAAACACTTGGGACATAGCGCCAGCAGGGAAGGAAAATTAAATAGGTCCAGACGTTAGTCTGCAGGTAAATGTGGAGGTGGTGCGGAACTCACGGATATTCATTTCTGATGAGTTTTAATTTTGCTGTGACAGGAAGCAAGATCATAAGATCCTGAGAAAGAGGATGGGGAAAAAGGTGTTGGAGTTTTGAGGGAAGAGGGGAAGGGATGAAATTGTCACCTAACACAGGAGGAATGTAAATGGACTAGATAGAGATCCTGGACAGTCATGAAGGCGCACCTAACTCTTGCTGGTCTGAAATTTAGGAGAGACCAGACAAAGTGAATGTTTTTCTCCAGGCTCAGCCAGCTATCCTGGAGCTGAGGCGTTGGACTTAACCACCATCTGAGTTTTGCTGGGAAAGTGGAGGGAAAGACAGCGAAACTTTATATGTGGGATCGATTATGAAGCATAACATCTAAACTGTGTAAGGAGGAAAATGAGTACATGAGGGTTGACAAGAACAGAAAAATGATGGCAGATTGTAGATTGTAGATTCTGGTAGTGTTGAAGAATTCTTGAAAATAAAGTACTAATATCAAATCAAATGCATCACTTCCAGAAACAAAATTTTCAAACTATTGAGATAGTTAGCTTCATTTTAATAGTTGAAAAACATATGCCAATGAGATCTAGTGGTTGTTTTTACTTGTTTTGTGTTTATTGTCTAGCTAACAGGCCTACAGGAAGTTTAGGAGTCAAGGAGAAGTATAGAAAATAGCAAACATGAAGAATTATCCCTGCAGAATGTGGGATTGACTTTGAGGATTTAATAAAACCCAAACTGCACTTTAAGACTAGTACATCAGTTTTGAAAGGCACAGTTAGGAAAAGACCTACTTAGCTAGGGATTTATCTTAGCATCTGTAATAGTTGCTGTATTTTTTACAACAGGAAGATGTATAATTCTCCCCTAGTTTTTATCATAAACTACAGCTTTGTTGAAAATTTAAGATAGAAAATAAAAAGAAAAACTGGAGGTCCCACGAGTTTATGATTAAATTATGGGCAGCATGTTGTGCCAAAAATGCAATTAGTCAATTGTTTCAGCATAAATCCTGTTTATAGGCCAGTAAGTAATGCAAAATGTTATGTTAAAAAGTATTCTACTTGACAATGAATATTTTTAAATCATGTTATTTATGAGATGATGCAAATAACATTTTATATGAATACTGACATGGACTATCAAAATACCACATTTAAATTATGAAATAGGACTTTGAAATACTAACTTAGAAAACACAGTCAAAAATATTTGATAGGAGCCATAAAATAAACAGAAATGTACCAGATCAGAAAAGGATTATCAAATATGAGCTCAAAAAGGAATACTAACCTGGAACTTAACTCCAAGAGTTACCTTGTCTCTGTTCTGTCTCTAGTCAGTAGATAATACACTATCTTAGTCCTTCAAAGTATCAAATGAGTTAATATCCTGCTTATATAACCCTTTACACACATATGAAACTTGGCTATAATTCTTTTGTAAGAATTTTATTATTCTTACTCTTTCTAGAAATATTTATTACTGATGCATACTGAGTTAAAATATTGAATAGTGTAGTAGCTATTCTTCTAATGATTTTATACTGCCCTTTATTGACTATTGAAAAGAAAACTCAAACAGAACACATTTTTTTTTTGTATTGGGAAATGCATTCAACCAAATATCTTTATCTTATTGAAAACTAACAGGTAATATGACTTTTGAAACTATAGATTGACTATGATAGTCATAAAAATACATTTTTAAGACTATAAAAGTCAAACTGATTAATTTTTTCATGAAGTTCAACAAAAATTTGCCTCTAATATTTTCTGATCTTAACTTTTACACAATTATTTTAACTTATAAATAATATAAGGTTTAAAAAAGCAAGTCATATGCTGTTTATATTTAAATTTTCACCATCTCTTTACACTGCAGCTTCCCTTTCATCAATATCCCAGTGTATCAGATAGAATTGGAGTGGCTACAGATGTTTTGAAATATGACTAAAGAAAAATTAAGTCGGGAATATGTTTATTTTGGTTCGGTGGGTTATTAAATGCTTCCCAGTCATGTACTTAAATCATTGCACCTTTTCACAGTGTAGGTATGATTTCTAAGAACACTGCTACTTACAGGTGTACTCATGAGGTACCCGATCTTGTGACAGAAAGGGGCAGGGCCAGAAGTTATATCACAATATGGACAGCGCCTGACATGAGAAGTGTGTAAGTATGTAAGCAGTAATGGAGAAACAAAGTTTGAAATGTATGAAACCAGAAGATAATCTGTAGACAATTTTTTCAAATATGACAGCCCATATACAAAAGAAACTAGAAAGTTTTTTCCAAATTTGACAATTCTAAACATGTATATGACATTATCAGTAATGAACTATGAGGATGACAAAATATTTTCTAAACTATGAATAATAAAAGATGTTTTATCTAACCATGGTAGGGATCATGCTGAAATTTCTTTATATTTTCTCCATAAATAATATTAAAATCATTTTCATATGGAGACATGTTGAAGAAAAAATGGGTATTGTATCAGAGAGTTAATAAATAAAAATATTATTATTTTAGATTTTATGATTACATGGTATTTATCAGTTTTTTCAGTTTGTGATTTGTTATAGTTTATTCTAAATAAATAATTCACTTTCATTGTAATTTTGTATTTATGATTTTTCTAAAAGAGGGCCCTCCAAAATTTTATAAGCTTAAAGCCCAACTATGATATAAATTCTCCTGTCCATAACATAAATTTTCACATGCCTGGAGCTAAAGCAGTCTAGTGGGTAAAACCAATAGCTAGAACAAAATTATTTGACTTTTCTCAAAGAAATATGCCTATAGTCTTATGCTTAGAGAAGAGTTTGAACTCTATGGAATTATTTGTATGGGTATTAACCTATTTGAATCCACCATATTGAGCCAGAATTTTGGGTTCAGACTTTGGGTGTAAAGCCAGAAATATTGCTTATGGCTCCATCTGAGATTCAGTCCGTCCTTACTGACAGTGTAATAAATAAACTAAGGAGATATTCCATTCCAAAGCTAAACATAAAACTACCTTAAACACCTTCTAGCAGTAAGTTCTCTGCTTAAAAGCATTGATAACTTATAAATAATGACTCTGAGGTAACAAAAAATTACATAATCTTAGAATAGGAAGAAAACTTAAGAATTCATTTAATCCACCATTCCACCAAATGAAGAAATTCTATGTAAAATACAACATCCCTAAGAAATGTTCACTCAGCCAGCCTTTGCTAGAAAACTATCAGTAACCATTGCTTACACCTTCACAAGGAAGACAACTCCTGGTGAGGAGCTCTCATCTGATAAAGTCCTTTCTTACAATGAGCCAAAATCCAACTTCTATTAATTCTGTGTATGTTCTCCAGAGTCAAACTGAGTTAAGTTTACTCGGTTATTGACATTTGCGAATTCAAATATTTGAAGATAGCTTCCGTCTCCCCAAAGAGTCAACCTCTCTCCAAATTAAGTATCCCTAGCTCTCGTTTCATTAACCATTCCTTTCCTATGTATATTTTCAAGGAAGTGGAAGTGTGATAACTAAATTATGAATTCATAGACCACTAACAGAAACAGCCAGAGAAATTGAAAATGTCTAATGCAAACTTCAATTAATAGAAAATAATAATCAAATCTTGCAAAACTGCATTAAAGCCTCTGTCCCCTTCCCTCTGTCCTCATTGCCATATCACCGTAATACACACACAAACTTTTTCCAGTCTGTTACTTCTACTTGATCTGTAAGCTGATAACAACATTCAGGTGTTTTGAAATTTCTCAAAAAAAAAAAAGGAAGTAGGAAGCTAACAAAATGGAAAAATGTTACATTTTGTAGTAATAATTATATATTCTCCTTGTCATTCAAATTAAATGAAATTTATGTACACATTCTGATTTCAATCAGCTGTAATTTACACACAAATGCATACACGGGCAAATGTGTGCACATACACACACACACACACACACACACACACACACACACACAAACCACTGGCTGCTAGAGACTTGGTAATTACTTCCCAGGCTTCTAAGTTCTGCTTCCTACCATATGCACAATAAATACTTTGCAAAGTATCAAAAGCACTGTGCTTGTCAACCTCAATTTTCAAAACAGAAGAAAAAGCAAATTGTGCATTTCTCTAAACAGCAAATAGTCTACAAATCAAGACTGAATTTTTAGCCTGAAAGAACTTTAGTCATTGAACCAATGTCCTCATTTTAATTAGACATGATGAAATTAAGGCTTAAGGAAGACAATTAACTTGTCCAAAATCACACAGTTTATTTGTGACTCAGGTTCTATAAGGCTTTGCCCCATGTTCTAAAGAGTTCAGCCACATCAAAACACATAAGTCAAGTTCTGCATGGTTAACCACCTTACAAAAAGAATAAGGCTTACAAAAAAAAAATAATGCTGGTATCTTAAGAAAAATTATAAAAATGATAGTCCTATAGTGAACATGAGATACTTGACCATTGAACAAGATACTAAGAGATATAAAGCACGCCTCAGATGTAGTGACCCAAAATAATCCCCTGAGCTTTTGTAACCTGAGGAGACTGTGTTACGAAGTCCACATCTTTGTCCAGGGTTGGGGGAAAATTCCATCTTCAACTTCAACGCTATTCACAGTTACTCATTCTAGGCAAAAGAAGTTTAAAGCACCATTCTCTTCTCATTATAGCAAAGAATATCAGTTATAGCACGCAAGGAAGAGCTAGAAATCTCACAACAGAAAGAGAAGCCATTCCTGGAGTACCAAGGGTAGAGGCCCAGATATTTTATAGAGTTTATGGGAGAAAATGAAGCTCTGTAGAATTTAATGACAGAGATTATACTTTCTAAAATGCACATTGGGTAATCTTACAGGCTAAATCTAAAATGTAGCCTATAAATTCCTTTTAGTGCTAAAGGCTGGAATTTTACATTATTAATGTAAATAATAGTACTGTCTTAGTCCATTTGTGTTACTATAAAAGAATATCTGAAACTGGGTAATTGAAAAGAGGTTTATTTAGCTCATGGTTCTACAGACTAAGACGTTCAAGGGCACAGCCCTGGCTTGTGGTGAGGGCTCTATGCGGTGTCACGACATGGCAGAGAAGGTCAAAGGGAAAGCAGATGTGCAAAGAGCAGGAAACACGAGGGGTATCCTGGCTTTATAATTGGGAAGTAATAAACTTCTGAAATAATGAATCCAGTGTCTCAAGAGAGCAGAGTGAGAACTCAAGAGCAGCACTAAGCCATTAATGAGGGACCCACCGGCCTTACCCAAACACTTCCCACTAGGCCCCACTTCCCACAACTGCCACACTGGGGATCAATTTCAACATGAGTTTTGGTGGAGACAAAGTACCTACCTCATAGAGGTATTTTAATGTTTCTTCATCATTAATGTTTGCCAAACAAAGGAAACTGGAACCGGGTTAAAGAACAAATCCTGGAACTAAAGAATGAATAAAGAGACACCTCCAGAAAGAAATGTGTTTATATTTCCAAGTGGGTGATCCCCAGAGTCATTCGTCCACATTCCAAAGGATTCATTCTTTATTCATTCATTTAATGAAGGTTTTTTTTTTTCAATACCTCTTATGTTCCAAACACTGTGATAGGTCTTGGGGAAACAGAGCGAAGGAGACATCACCCGGGGTGATTGCATCAGTCTAGCAAGATGCTAATCCACTCATTTGCATATAACTTATGTAACATTGTATCATTTCTTGAGAATCAATTGGCTCTAATCCTTATAATGCAGTTGGCTGGGACACAAATTAGAGAGACCGAGAAATAAAACCCACGCTGACTTGAAGCAAGGCCCACAAGTCAGAGGCAGATGAACAAGAAGAGAGACTGGATATCAGTTATCAGATCCAAAAACTGAAGACTTACTACTTCAGAGACTAATGGTCTCCCAAGATCCATTCCCTTCCTCCTCATAGGTATAGTTATAGAAGCCTCCCCAGTTTTACACAGGCACATGGCGTTCCGCCAACAGTATACTTGCCAGCTTTCCTTGCAGCTCTATTAGGTTTAGGACAATGGACGAGGGCAGAAGAGAAATACTCAACTTCTAAGATATATCCTTATAGAGAGGTGGATTACTTTCTTCTTGCTTTTTTCTTCTTCCCACAAACTGGAATGTGACCCTAGTGGCTTTGGCCATGTGGACAAGAATAACACTGTCAAGATTCCTGTGTCTCTGTGAAACGGAGTTGCCCTATCCCGTGGAGCTATGCAGCACCTCAGAGTTTAAAGTAGAGAAGTGTTTGAGCGGCCATACTTTGTATCTCTTTGTTAGGGCATCTTAGAGAGTGTTACCTATCTAACACAGATATCCATAACTATTACAGATCATGTCTACTAGGCCAAAATCTGGAAAAAGAATGCAGACCGTGTCCACTTTTGCTCATAGTAGGAGCTCCAGCATCCAACATGGTACCTGGAACATACTAGGTGCTAAAAAATTGTTATATAGAATAGAATAAAATAGATGAGGTTCCTGACTTTAAGGAAAATCACTGCAGTATGAGGAAATAGACATGAAACAAATGTAAAGGATGGTTTTCTTTTTCAATATCTTATTAATGCATATTCTTCCAATTCTCTAAGGATATATTAGGTTTTATATGAAAAAGAATTCTTACATTAGCAAAAGCTAAAATTCTTCTGGCATGTTTTTTGATAACCAAGGAAATTAGTTATCAGATGCTAAGCTTATTAGACAATAAGGCTGCAAATAGCATAGAGTCTTAATCATACTGTCTGTGATGTTATTGTGTTTACAAGCTAAATTACCAAATACTTTTTGAACGTATACAAGAGGAGTTAGCAGTATTTCTGCGAAAAGGTACAAAATTAGTGATCCCTTTTTTTTTTGATGTGTTCAAGGGAGTAATTTTGATTTCTTCACACTGAACAAGTGTGTTTATATTGCCACAGCACATGCATTTGTAAGTTGGTTTAATTAAAACATTAAAAGATCTTGCATTCCAGTTAAGTGGAGGTTGTTAAAAATAAGCATGTTTTTATAACACAACAATTATTTCAAAATTGTTTTTAAATAGCAATTTTACAATGTTATTTGAATCTAGAAATACTACTACTTTATAAAGCTGGAACTTTATATTATTAATGTAAATAATAGTATCTACCTCATAGGGGCATTTTAGTGTTTCTGCATTGTTGGGGCTCTCTGAGCAAAGAAAACTGGAACTTCAAAGACAAGTCTTGAAAGTTAAAGAGTTAAGAGAGGCTTCCAGAGAGAATATTTGTTTATTTTGGGGAGGTTAAATATTTCTCTCTCTCTTTCTCTCTCTCTCAACATCCCCTCTCAGAAGGTGGCAGTGGTATAGTAGTTTATATATAAACTCTGAGATTCATAATTTCTTCTTCTTGGTAGTGCCAAAACCCCTTTGCATGTAAAGGACAATGGCTTTTATAGCATTATCCTGTACAGGGGAAAAGGCGATATGAGTAACTGATGCAGTTATTGCCTTAAGTAATACCCTGCCTCTGATCCAAAAACTTTATGTTTGCTTTTAGGACAAAAATAAAGGAATACAGATATTAAAAACTTATAATGAGCTATAAAGGAAGCACAGATCTGTGAACACTATTGGATAAGTTTGTATGCTATGGGCATAGTAGCTGAGTCTAAGTTTCTATCCCCTACCTGGCAACATGTTTACCAAAAGAAAAGATAGCAATGATAAAGCACTTCCACCAATGAGTTGCATCCCTCTCAAAGTACAAAGAAAGAGAGAAGTGGCAATTTCATAAAAAACACTCTGTGACTAATGATCTTCTCTAATATTTTTCCAACTTTTCCTTTCAATTGCCTTTTCTTATATAGCAGCATAGTCAAAAGACTTCTTGGGTCCATTCAAATTTCTACCTCTATTTGACAATAAAGCAACATTAGTGATTGAATTTTATACAGAATATTAAACATGGTTTATTATAAGCAAAAATAACTGGTTTTTTTTCTCTGTTTTCGTCCTTCACAAAGAATTACTGCTTCTTTTCAAAGCTAATCCCATTAGTACTTTCCTTCTTCCTCAGAAATTGTTCTTTAACAATACTGATTTCTCTTTCTGGTCTCTTCGGTCTCTCTACTTCTCTCTGGGACTCTCTCAGCTGCTTGCTTTGAGTCCCGATGTCTCTCTGTTTTCTCTCCTCCCCTTTCTCTTTTTGTATCTGTCATCTGTTTCTCTCTTTCTTGCTATTTTTGTATATTTTTCTGTTTCTATCTCTCTGTCTCTATCCTTCTCTCTTACCCTGTGAGAATATCTCTCTCTCTCTCTCTGTCTCTCACACACACTCTCTTTTTTTCTCTCCCCATATCTCACCTCTAACATCTAGCATTTCCTCCCTAATAGGGTAAATAAGACTTTCCTACCATTAGACCTTCCTTTATCTTTGAGGTTGCAAGCTTTTAACACCCAAGAGCTCTTTTCTTTCACCACCAACTTTACAGAAAAAGAATCCTACTAGAATTGGGAAAATAAAGTTGAAAAACTCAGAGGTAAATTTTGAAGAAGAGAGTATCAAAATGAAGTGGTAGGTAACAAAGTGCCATAACAAATAAGATGGAGACTAGAGAGTACTTGCTGTATTTGGCATTTGGTTTACCGATAACTTGGCAAGAGCAGTTTCAGCAGAACGGTGTGCACAGAAATGGATTCCAGTGAGTTAGGAGTAAACAAGAGATGCAGAAGAGAAAAGTAGAAGTTTAACTGCAATATTTATTAAGTGCCTACTCTGCTAGGAATTGTTCTAAGCCTTAGAAATATAATTAAAAGCGAGCTTGACAATATCCACTTTAAGGAGCTTAGAGTCTAGTGGGAAATGAGACAACGTAATGAGACAATGTAAACATAATGTGACGATATATAACCGAAGGAAATACAGGGTTCTGTAGAAGCTCATCAGCGGGCACGTGACACTGGATTTAGAGGGATGATAGACATTCTATCTAGACAGGGCAAAGCCTGCAAATTCCCAGTCCTCCTCCTTTTCTTGCGCACACAGCTCAACTGGACAACATTTCCAGCCTCTGCACAGTTAGGTTGTAGCCATGTAGCAGAGTTCTAGCTGGGAAATGTGAGCAGAAGGGAGCTCTTCCAGACCTGGCCCATAAAAGTTGTCTGATCCTCTTCTGGCTAATTGCTTGGAGACCTCAGACACCACGAGGTGAATGTGCCAGAGTGTCCATCAGTGTCACTCCTCAGATCACTGAATTGAACAGACACCTTTCCCTTATCTACTCCCATCTCCATCTGACAAACGAGAAATAAACTTCTATTGTGTCTGAGTTTCTATCATTTTCTATCGGTCAGTTTACTACAGCAGCAGCTACAACTGTACTAACTAAGGTATAAGACCTGAAGGCTGTGAAGGAATTAGCCCAAGAAAAGCAGTGGTATTTAGGTGTTGATATGTCCATCTCTTGACTAGATGGCAGGATCTTTGACCCTATCTATTCAACTTTACATCACTATGACATAGCACGGTGTCTAATATGAATGAGTAACCCAATAAATATTCAGTGAATGAAAATGAACTAATGAGCTACCTTAGGATGGGATCAAATTTTTTATTTTGTTTTATATTTTTTTTATTTCAGGTTTACGAACAATAAATCTAGACAACCACCATCATCTGCATTTTCTTCATTTTGTTAAGCCAAGTCATTCTCCTCTAAATCCAGTAATTCTCCTCACACACACAGCACTGATAAACATACCTCCAATACTGACCTTAGCTGTAGCGATGGCATTCATGTCTGATTTCTCAACCTTATGACACTGGTGTTAAGCATTCTGTGAGGATGCCATAAATATTCATTTATAGTGACCATGTTATCTCTCTTACATTTAGACACGAAAATATGGAAAGAAAATATGGAAGAGTATTTTTAGTAAATTTGTAGCAAGTCCTTGCATTGTACTCTTTAATGATTCTTTCAGAACATGCCATATATCTGTGATATGTAATATTATTAGATCAAATTTAAATTGGTATAGTATTTAATAAATGATTTGAAAAGTCAGTTATGGTATTACTAGCCATTCTTCAGATTAGCCAAAAGCATAATTATTAGAGAAACTTATAATTATTCTAATTATTGCATTAACATTTGCATACAACAATATCTATTTCATACAGCTGATGCTAGTGACTATTTTAAGTACATTTTATTATTTGCTATATTACTCCTGAAATTAGGGAGTCAAACTATGTATCTGATACATATTAATAGCAGACACATATGCAAATATACCCATTAAATATTGAAGGATTTAATAGAAAAGAAGTCAACATTTAGGGTTGACTTGTTTCCATTAAATCCATTCCATTATGCACCAGGCATTTTTTGAAATCTTGAGACTATAAGGATGAAAAAGTCAGGATCCTTGTCAAGGAGATCATCATCTATTAATAGCAGCAGATGCAGTCTTAAATAGCATTAAAAATATGAAGAGTGCCAAAAGGCATGTAAGCGTAACAGTCATATCAATACAGGTGAGAGAGTAAATGCTTTTGCTGAGCAGCAGGGAAGGTGAGTGAAGGCTTCATGGAAGAGGTGACCCTAGAGCTGAAACTTGAAGATGAGTAGTAATTTCCCAGGGAAAATATTAGGCATGTCAAGAGCATCAAGGTGGAAAAAAATGACTTCTTCATACCAGAAGAATAAAAGTGGCCAGCACATTTGGGAACAATGGCTACTATGCCGTTCTAAAATATTCAACTTTTATTCTGTAAGCAACTTCATAGGCAGTGTGGAAGACGGACTAGGAGAGGAAGAGATAAAGGGGGAAAAGATATCAGTTAACTACCCAAGATGACAGTGCAGATGAGGTATGATGAAGACATGGAAATGGCAAGAAGGGACATTTCAGATGCAGAAATAATTAGACTCAATCCTGAAAGAGAAAGGAGATAACTATGACACCATAATTTCTAATTGAGGCAACTGAGAGAATAACGATCCCCAAATAAGAAACATATAATGACAAGCAAGTTTGAGTAAAGATCACAAATTTATATTGGGCATGCTGAATATCAGATATCTGTGGAGTACTCTGAAGGACATAAGAGTACAGAAATAAATACATGGACCGAGAGCTTAGAAGTAAAATGTAGCCAGCATGATACAGATGTAGAAGAAAGTAGGCACTGAACTGTGAAAGGGGATGAAAAGCCAAAGGAGGAAGAACATTTTAAAAGTACAAATATTCAAAGGTTAGAGAAAGATGATCAATGAAAGAGCTACATAATGCTTGGTCACAGAAGTAGGAAGGAACCAAGAAATATTTGGCTTCAACCCAATCTAACATCACTACCACTCACCCACCAGCTAATACTATTCATGACACTTGTCCTACATTCATTCCATTGTTCCCAAATTTCTCCCACTCTGATCCAATTCTGGTACTTGGGCATTTGCTTTCCATAGCTTATTTAGGATCTCACTCTCTTTACACTTGAGAATTAGTACTTGGCTTTCTGGCTCCTTTTGCTCTGGCTCCTGATTCAAATTTTGCCCTCATCAGCTTTAGACTGGATTCTCTTACTGGTTTTCTGAACATCAAACTGGAAAGGACAGTACCCTGTCTAGTCAACAACCCCTAAGAATTGGGCCATGACCCAGGCCAGCTACAATCATGAAAACTAACATGTATTGACTACTGACTAAAGCCAGGCACTGTATTAACTAATTTAGTTTGCTTTAACGACGATTCTACACATACATACATATTTCTGCTAGCCCTTTCTTCAGTCACAGGTGGAGTGAGGGAAGAGGAAGGCAGGGTTCCCGGAGTCCGCACTCTTCACCATTACTTTATGCTACCCCTCAATGTGCTGGTCAGTCCATCCAATTCCAAACAAGGAGCAGATGTTTTTTAATTCTTAGCTTAAAATGCAAAAGAAGACAGAATTCAAGAAGAATTGGGTACTTAACACTTCCAAACATTGCAGAGAAGTTAAAAATGGTAGCTGAAAAAGAATCCAGTGGATTGGCCACTTAGAAGGTCAATGGCTGCCTTCCTAGAGCAATTTATCTCATCGCAGGGGAGACGGTGATAGAACTGGGACTGTTTGTGAAATGAGGACAGAAAGGGTATGTGGAGGCACTAACCTCAGACTACACCATCAAGAAGTTTGATGAAAAAGGAAGGAGAGATGGAGAAGTAGTTTGAGGGGCAGGCACATGGTGAGAGGTCTTCTATAGCAGGGGAGAAGAAGATTCAGTCAACACCAGCTTCAATCGAGTATGTCAGACAGAGAAAAACTGCTAGGCCCCTGGGGCTGGGGATGGAATCAGGAACACAGGCGGGCGGCCAGCCTGGGAGTGCTCCTCATGAAGGGACTGACTGGGCAGGGAAGACTGTAGATGACAAGGAGTTAGGAGGGGGAAGGGGAAATTGAGAGCTCACAGCCTGAGGCCATCTGTTTTCTCCGGAAAGTAGGAGGTGAGGCCTTCTGGTAGGAACAGAGCTGATGAAGTGGAATTGAGAGCTTGCATGAAAGTTGTAAAAGGATTGTAACAGCCACCTTGGGAATGGGCTAGGGAGCTGACAAGACATAAATAAAGTGGTTGCTAAGCAGGAACAAGGGCCTAACTGAGGAAGAAGCTCATAAGCTTATCATGGAGGAAATCGGCTACGATTATAGGATTTCTCCAGCTGGGCTCAGCCTTCCAGCAGGAGCAGAGAAAACAGCTAATTGGACTAATCTGGATGCAGGTTTGGAAAACAAAGCTGCAGAGGGCAAGGAGGTGAGAAAACAGAGAACATCTGAAAGTGTCTGAAGTCATTCTTCATGGTTCCTGGCTAGATAAGGAAGAAGTTAATCCAGCACAAGAGTGACAGGCTCAGAGAACGGGGAGGCCTTGAGAGACTGATGTCCACAGGAGATGTAGGGAGAGAAAGGGGGTAAGAGAAGAGTTGCTGAAGAGGAGGGATACTGTTAACATGACAACAATTTGGCTTATAATTTTTCTCTGCTCTCTGATTCCTTTCATTTTCTTATCTATTTTAAACCACCATGCTGGTGAATTATTAATATGTAACACCTTAGAGTACATTGTATTGTACATTGTATATGCTAGTTACATTGAATTTCTCTCACTGATCACTGGAAATCAAAAGTTCATTGATTCAATATCAGCTAGCCCATCTGGTGTGGGTGTGAGAAAAGGCAGCTCCTCAAGGTGAAGGTGACCGCCCACCAGGGCCCATGGCTGGAGGGCGGGCTGGCGTTTAGCCCTCACACCTGTGCTCTTGTGCAGGGCACACACACACCCCCAACCAGATTCTGCTGTCCTGGGCAAACCCAAAGGAAAATTAAAAATACACATATTTGGGGTTGCATCTCCCTGGATTGGGAGTAAGATCTTGATTTTATGAATGGACATATTAAAATCTTCTGCAGAAAGATGTTTTAATGATAAAAATAAGAAAGAACATAAATGAGACAGAACATAGCTATGAGAACCCTAAGGCTCATGCTTTTAAATGAAAGAAACTCCACGTCAAATGAAGTGGCTGAGTGCCCTCTCTGATGGTGATTTAGGCTCCCCCATCGTACACAGAAGCTTAAAATGCAGTGATTCAGTGCTGGATTCATAACTTTGGACATGTAAAGTGAAGCTCACTTGACAAGGTCAAATATTTTAAATAAATTTAAATCTCATCACAGGAGAGAGTATGAAACTGGGAGTAGAGAGCAGACAAAGGGAATGATAGGGCTGTCACTCGATCTTCCAATCTGAAAGATATCCTCCTTTGTCCTCAGCCCCCACATTCAAATCTGTGATTAGCAAGACAGCTCAGACTCTATAAACAGAATGTGATGCTGTAATGGGCTAGAAGCATGACTTCGTAGAGAGAAGGGCCAACTACCTTCCCTCTAAGTTTTATTAAAAGCTCCTCTAAGCCTTAGTATTTTTAGTTACAATATTTATAACATATACCTGCTCTCTTCATTAAAAAAAAAAAAAAAAGCCACCTTATCTACAGATGGAATGGACAGGTCTCTTGGAGCAATAAATGAGAATAATCCCCAGAATCTAAGGAACAGGAATCACCATCTGTTATTTAGCATAATTCAATTTAACTGATGAAACTGCCTCCTTTCTGTGAGGAATTTTGGCTTTTCCAAGATACACCGGATAGTGTAGGATCAAGCCATTAGATATTTATATTTGGGTTATAGGTTATTTTTTAATACAGTCATAGGTATACTTTAATCCTAACAATTAACCAGGGCTTATGCATCTGACAAAATAGTACACAGACCATAAACTTATCTTATTTCAGCAACAAAAAGATCTATTAATGGCCTAGAAGACAATTCCTAAAAGAAATAAGAATCAGCATCACTTAACCATTTAATCTTTGTGATTGACGTAGAAACTGAAAAATAAATAATCTGTTTACTAATTATTTCTTCTGATAGGTACATTAGCATTTATATCAAAAAATGATTTACGGAGAAGACTCAATCATCTATAAATGAATAATTATCTATGGAAATTTAAATGACTATTTTTCAAATCTGCCAAGAAAAACGCTTCTAGGCTACAGTCTCTTACTGTCAGTTATTACTACAGGGATGCAAATAAATTACAAATTAACTGGAGAATGACAGACTTCAGAATAAATGTCCATAATACTTTCCAAACCAAATATAATTTTAAAGATTATGAACTACCAACCCCTTCAGCATCAGTTATCACAATGACAATTATATATTTATACATATAGACATATGCATATGAACAAAAATATGGATATTTTATATGTATAATTTTTTTCCTATAAACATACTGCCATCAAAACCCATTGTTTTTCAAAGTACCACATTTTCTCTGTGAAGGAAAAAAATATTGACAAGTCTTACTCATCAATCAAGAAATATGGTAAATAAGTATTTGGGACCTGTGCTATGCAAAGGGGCCTACAAGAACAGCAAAAATGTGGAAGAAAAATACAATGTCTTATTCTGTCTTATTTCACTGGGCCATCATGATTTTAAACTTCTCAGAAAATAAAAGACAGTATTTGAAGCTTAATGCTCCTTATCTCAGGAAGGTTGCAATTAAGAGTCAGAAATTGTAAAGTTAATAGAAAATACCAGGGATGAAGAATGTGCTGATATTCCAGATGTGCATTAGAGGATAATCACTTCTACCTGTCAGGGGCTAAATGGAAATGTGTGACTAAAGCTGCATCATTTAGCGTAATGGCTCATTAGAAACTAAGAAATGTTCCACAGGAGCTTGAGTGATGTTTCCAGAAACAAAATAAAATCATTTGGGGTCCAGTGATCAAGACTCTTTTGTGTTATTATATTCAGGAAGCCTGACGCTTTGGAAAACCCTCTGGCTGATTTTACTCATCTCTTTTTATATTATGTGCCTCATAATCATAAAATGCTCCCATCCACATTCTGTGCCTAAAGATAGTCAGCTGGGTTTATTGTGTAGCCACGTTGCAGATTTAAAAACAAATGTTTAAAACTTATATATTGTAAATAATGTTGCTTAACTGAAGCCCAAGTGGAAAGATAGGGGAAAAAAAATGTTTCGAATTCTTCTTTGCCAGCCTCAATGATGGAGTATTAGTAAAGTCATTTTATCAAATCCCACATGCTCAACTGTAGCATACATGCAATATACACAATCTGATGATTAAGCAACTATTACAGTCAGGCATCTTCCTGAGTTACATATTCTGACCTTTTATAATTTTCCATTGTTAGAAAAGAGTAAGTCTACCTTCCTTGAATCTACTAAAAGTCATGACAATTCCAGATTTATAAGGCAATTTTATATATCTAGCTTGTTGTGTACTCTCTCAGGTACCATGAGATAATATTATTCCATTTTACAGATGAATAAACCTAGATTCTGAAAAACTGAAAGTCAAATACTACCATTGATAAAGCACAATGGAAAACAATTATTTGTTGGATATAAGTGTATTTGTAACTATAGTGACTAAAGATGATAGCATAAGATATCTTAAAGTATCTGCAATTGAATCTCTGTAATATTTAAATATGCAAATATTTTACAGAATTCTGAGAACGTACTTCATCAATTTTCCTCCTAATTTTCATCAGCAAGAAATATATATTAAATATCCTTTCTTTCAATCATTCTCCCTAACATGGCCAAGTTTCAATCTCTTTTGGTCTGGTATATATTTACAAATGTGCCCTAACCTTTTCTAGCCATTTTGTAAGTGCATGTTATTAATTCAAGGGTGATTAAATCAGAGTATAGATGGGAGTAGCTCAAATTCATCATCAAGATGGAAAAGCTGCTAAAAGCATCAGTCAATAGTGTGTTTATTTTTTTTTAATGAAAATGAGAACATTAAAAGGGGAGGATCTTCAATAAACCATCTTTTTTCCAAATCACATAGGGGTTATTATTTGAAGATGATTCCACAGATAGTGATTTTTCTATTAATATAACTTGATTGGGCTTTGTTGCAGTGATATTTTTGAGCATTTGGACAAATTCAGAGATTTTTTTGTTTGGTTCTAGTTTTGCCGGTTTGTTTGGTTTGTATTTGGACAAGTGCTCTAGCCTATCTGTAACAATTCTACCTACTACATGGAGGTGGGAAGGCAAAAGTGCAAACTGCTCCACAATTAAACCAAAACAAAACAAACCACAAAAAAAAAAAAAAAAATCCTTTGCCTTCTACATCCCTAGTATCTGAGGCATAGGGGCAGCTTTGTGGTCAGCAGTTTAGACTCGCTGGGGAGTATTTTTGAATATTCTACCTTGACTCTATTATGAAAGCTCTGTTAACCATCACCCCCCAAAATTCATTCCATGTTAGGTGTATAGTAAGTCACATCTATTTTTTTCATCGCTATTAATTCTATTTGGGATTAAACAAAGTCTAAATACATATGCATCGGTACATATGTACCAAGATAACGTAACTGCATCAGATGCTGGGCCAATGAAGGATCTGCTAAATAAAATGCTGTAACAGACTTAGTTTCATGCACCACAGTGTTACTTATGGAATGTTTTCTATCCTTGTCCTTTAGTGTAGGTTACACATATTTTTTTTAAAAAAGCCCAAAGTACAGACATTCTAGACTTCTTTTTAGTCTATCCTTAGCTTGACCAGGCTGCTGCGACATTGCTAACCAGCTCACTATACCCACCAGCATCCATCTATCCAAGGAAGGTGGTGAGACAAGCCACAAGCTCTTTCAAATAAGAATATGTGAATACCTAAGATTCACTAAACATGTCTGACAATTTAAATCTTAAATTATTTATCTGCATAGGGCCTTGTTACTATAGACCATTTGTTGAAGGAAATTCCCTAAAAATGATTTTTCAAATTTTTGTGAAAAAAATATATATATCCTAATATGTCTTATATACATAATGTATATATTAATATTTAAAATAGCATATATGATATCCATCCAATTAATTCAAACTAATACATTGGATTAGTATGTGTATGCATATATAATATATAATAATAATATGTTGGTTACATATTCATTACAGTGGTCCCCTTTATCTGCGGGGAATATGTTCCAAGACACGCCCCCAACCACGGATGCCTGAAACTGCAGATAGTACCAAACCCTATATACACTATGGCTTTTCCTACACATACATACCTATGATAAGGTTTAACATAAAAATTAGGCACAGCAAGAGGCTAACAACAATAACTAATAATAAAATAGAACAATTATAACAATATTCTGTTCACAATTGCATAGATAGATTTGTTCTTACCAGAGATTTCAGCAATATCAGCATATTAAATTGAGAACTTTTCAGTTAAAGGAAGCTCTTTACAGCTTCTCTTTGGCATATCTGAATTGCCAGTATCAATACTCTTGCACTTTGGGGCCATTATTAAGTAAAATGAGGGTTAGTTGAACACAAACACTGTGATACTATGACAGTCGCTCTGATAACCGAGACAGCTACTAAGTGACTAACAGGCGGGGAGTGTCTACAGCGTGGACATACTGGACAAAAGGGTGATTCATGTCCCCAGCGGACAGAATGGAGCGGGACAAAGCCAGATTTCATCACGCTACTCAGAATGGCATGCAATTTAAAACTTATGAATTGTTTACTTCTCGAGTTTTTCATTTAATATTTGGAGACCATAGTTGACCATGCATAACTGAAACCACAGAAAGTGAAACTGTGGATAGGGGGGACTACCGTGTACATATATCCACTACTGCAGATATATATATGCCATTTACCATAAACTAATCCACTGGATTATTTCCAGGGCATCTTATAAATACACTTATTTCAAATTTGATTAAACACTATCCTCTAGCTGTAATTGGGATTTTAAAAATTTTAGTAAACATAATATATTATCTTATTTCTAAATATTTAATTTTCAAGGCACAAGTTTTTTACAACAATTCTATGCTTTTATCTGTATTAAGCTTACCTCTCTGCTGTAAATATTCTGCAAAACATCATTTTGCAAAATTGAATTGGGACCACTTACAAGCTAATGGTATGTAACAGCACCAAGAAAGAAAGAATAAGGCTTTACTTACTCTCATTTAAAACTATATAATCAGCTCTTTTCAGTTAAAGAGTAGACCAACCTTGGCAAGTCTTGTCTGTTAAACTTAGTTATTAACTTTTGCCACCACTTTTGCTGTCAGTTTGAATCATCTTTGGAGGAAGAAATGAGAAAATAGAAAATGTTCCTTGGCTTGACAAAGAACAGCAGGGTGGAAGTGAGAGAAGACAATGAAACCCCTGCTGTTGATTTCTTCCTATGCTTGTTTTTGTTCTTGAGCTGGCAGCAGAAAAAACACTAATGAGACTCTCTTCTGATGATTAGAAAAATGTTCTGAAATGATTTGTTCATCTGGATCCTGACCACTGTTGCTAAAAACTCATCTTACAGATTACTCTACAATTCCCACCTGCAAGGCTACAGAGGACTTCTTAGCTCACACAGTGAAGCAGAATAATTCTGATTATTTCTGCTTTGACAGATAATTTTTTTTTCCTCAAAAGTAGAAAGAAAATGTTCATTTTTTCCAAAAGATTTTATATTAGCTTTTATTTAATGGTTCTCAACAAAGGCATTTTTGGTCTATCATCCATGGAATGAAAAAATAGTACAGTAGTAGTTAATTTCTTTTGAAGGTATTTAGTGTTTCCTTTTTTCCCTTGATGATAAGTAAGTAATAAAACAGTTTAAACAGGGGTAAGAAATTGTTAGAACCAAATGACCAGTTTAAGGGAATTGGAACAGTAGGAATGCAACTCAATTTCAAATAAGTTGGGAGGGTGGCAATTCTGTGACATAGGATCAACATGCCAACATTTACACTGGAAAAGCAGAATTCCTCTTGCACACCCACACACACACACACAATTCTATGGTGATACATGCAAAAAAATGGATGACATCTCTTTTGTAATTAGCTTCTCCTAAATGAATGATATGCTTCACTTTGTCTGTCTCCCAGAGACCTCACACATCCCCAGTTTCCAATTTCAACCAGACACTATAATCAGGATTGTATGTTACATTCAGGATATTATGTGGATCTGACAGTTTTTGTAAACATAGGAAAGGTCTGTGGATTTCAGGAACATATCTGGGAATGGATGTGAGTTGGGTGTGAGAGAGGTGGATGAGCTCACCATGGGCAACGGCAAGAGAAAGGAAATTAATAAAGGAAGGTGGGTAGCGAAGACAAATCAATACAAGAACAGATCCACAAGAGAAAAGTACATTACAGATTCAAGTTATGATAAGTAAACAATGATATCTCAAAGCCTAGGCTGAGGACAAGGAAGGGACAACCATATTTGTGTGTGTAATTGCAGTGTCCCTGCACACAGCAGAGTGGTCAGTGGAAGATGAAGGATAGGAACACACCATCCCTTCACCTTGCTCTTTGTTATCCTGAATATGACTTTATTTCCCTCAACTATCAACAAAAAGACTAATAATCTTAGGAAACTCCAAAGCTAACATTTTGAACTTCAGATGTCCCTTTACTGACAAATTTACTGATAAATCTGTTCTACAACTTGATTAAAAATTTTACTTAGGGATATTCCATTTATTGAAATGTATTTTCAGTTACTATATCTCAGACTAAGGATGACTTCCATCTCATAGAAGGAGAAGTAGCGGCCGAAAATGTCCTATAAAATATAACTATAACATTTTTAGAAGATTTAAAAATCTTTCTGTGACAATCTGTTAACTTCTTGGGCAAAATGCTGCTTTGAATCTATTTTGGGAGCCATTAAAAATATTTCAGTTTCCTTTTACAGGCAGTCCTAACTTACTGTGGTGGTTTTATTTGAAGTAAGATGCAACTATCCCAAGGAGTATTTGAGCATCTGAACTGAGAATCTTAGGAAAACTTCTCATGTTAATATTCTACAATTTTCCATCAAAGAAAGGGAGCCAGAAATCGTTTCATTGTCTCCCTCTCCTGTTAAATTTAGATTTACAGCAATTATCTTAATATTAGAACTTTATCATGTGTATTAGTATTGCTGCCATAACAAATCACCATAAACTTAGCTGCTTAAACAGCACAAATTTATTATCTTACGGTTCTGTAGATCAGAAGTCCTACACAGGTTTCTCTGGGCTGAAATCAAGATGTTGACAGACTGAGTTCCTTTCTGGAGGGGCTGAAGGAGCTCATTTGGATGTTGGCAGATTTCAGTTCCTTCGGGTTGTAGGACTGAGGTCTCCATGTCCTTGCTCATTGCCAGCTGTCAGTCATCTCCATCTCTAAAAGCCAGCCGCATTCCTCGGCTCATGGCCTCACTTCCTCTATCTTCAAAGCCAGCAACACGAGTCTGTCTCATATTTCTAATCTCTTCTTCATCTTCTCCTATTGCATCTCTCTGACCCATTCTTCTGCCTTCCTATTCCACTTTTAAGTGCTCGTGTGATTACATTGGTCTCACCTGGACATTCCAGGATCATCTCCCCATAATGAGGTCCTTAATCTCTATCACCTCTGTAAAATCCCTTTTGCCACACTAAGTAACATATCCAACGATTCTGGGGATTGGAGCCTGAGCATCTTTGCAGGACCATTATTCTGCCTACCACAGCATGAAACTCTTTTATGCCACAAAGAGGTTCACCTTATCTCTGCACCACAAAAATAAAATAAAAATGAAAATGCCTTTATCTGTTTACCTGTTTAAATATGTTTAATACTTGAAAGGTTTGGCCCATTGCCAAAAATATCAAAACGTTTAATCTTCAAATTGCATAAACCAACTATCAATTGACATTAGGAAAGATGGAAGTTTACCAGGTGAACTTCAACAAAAGCCTTGGTATATTTGGCAAATAAGGTGTAAATCCTAGTATTTAGCAAGTACAACAGCAGTGCAATTCTGCATTTGCATCAAATAAGTACTCAGATTGAACTTAAACCAGCTGTCAAAAGGAAGTGAGCCATATTTTCAAATAGGTTTATGAAACATTATAATATAAAACAAAGGTTTAAAAAATAATAAAAACAATCCATTGCTATCACTAAAATAATATTGCCAATATATCAAATGAGTAAAAAAAGATGTTTAAAATGAAATATTTTTTATTTTTTTTTTTATTTTTTATTTTTTTCAAAATATTTTTTAAATGTTTATTTCATCCTCATCTCATCCCTTAAAAATGTTTGTGTTTTTAAATGGACGTTGTAAATACAGCAGTGACAAATAAATACATAAATAAAAATCCTTTACAAATAAATAAATATATAAATATAAGTATACATGTTGAGGGTACATGTCCTAAATTTTTACTTACTGGTGTGAGCCATCAAAATGATTGAAAATTACTATACTAATAAGTTCATGTTAAATATATTTGGTTGCTACATTCCAAATTAAATTGTCTAAAAATATACTTATCAATTAATCTGATATCATCACTTTTGCAGGAGTTTTATAACAGCGAAATCAGATCTAGATTTTTCATGATTTCAATCAGCCACTCAAAAATGTCATAAGAGAATAGTTACTAAGGAGACCAGAATCTTCCCATTTGGGAAACATTAAGCAAATATTTTTAAAATACTACTTTTTCTAAATCGGTAACTTGGTTTTAAACATTGAACTTTAAAAGTCACAGGATCATTTAAAATATCATTTATCCCTCTCTAGTAGGTAGGGACTTTTATTTGCTGTTAAGACATGTCCCCTCATTTCTTTTTGTGAAACATAAAAATAAAAATCTTTAAATGCATGAGTAATAGATATAAAACCTCTTGTTCTCTTAATTTCTTTATGGTTCCTGCGTAATATAATACATTATTTTTCTTGTGCCAGTATGTCATAAGCCAAGTTGTACATTGTTAGCAAGTATGCAATGAGTAACAGATAATTCTCATAATTTTATTTTTTCAGGATTATTTTCCCCTCCCGAGTTATGCTATTTATTTCTTTGGGTTTTGTTTGTTACTGTATTTGTGTCTAGTAGGTGCACATAGCATGTTTCTTTTAAAAATATAGCATTCGTTCTACTTACCAAACTATTCCCTGAGCCCCAGAGCCAATAGGCTTTAGATTCTGGTAGCGCTTGAGAACTGTGAAGGTTGAGTCTCCCACTTCCACACTGTAGAACTGGTTGTCAACTTTGCTTTTGCTCATGTTGTAATATTTGGCAATATATGACACATCCACTTGTTTATCGAATCCCTGTCAAATAGAAGGACAAGAAAAACGTGAAGAAGTGAACAAGCCGAAATGATGAGATGTAGAGAAGCGTGTTCTTTTAATGATTACTAATACTAAGTCATCTATCATCTAGTTCATGAAGTTCACATAGAAAAAATTATATATTAATCCACACAAGATTACCTGAAGTAAAAGAGCTTAGAAAAAAAAATGCAAAGGAATCTTTTCAATATCAAAACTATTTATAACAGAATAATCTTAGATTTGATTCACATAATCTTCTCAGAAGTATTCCATTGAAACAATTCATCTGTGCAACAAACATCTCCTAAACATGTACTGTCTCAGAGACTGTACTAAGTATTTCACGATTCAAGTAAATAAGACAGAGGGGGTCATGGATCATCCTTTATAATAGCCATATGAGAAAGAATGAAAGATTGTATCTACAGACATTCCTTAGGAAGAAACTAAGTGAAGTTTTAATTAGTTTAATTAGGTAAATTTGAATAAAACAGTGTTAACTTATGTTCTCATTAATACCAAAAATACCATTATTCTGCATCAAGCATAGAAAAAATTTAGGTCAAATTAACATTCATCTAAAATGCCACATGACACTTTATTTTTTGAAGGCTTAGATTTTAAATATCTCAATTGTTGCATGTTTTACTTATCTTTAAGAGAAGTTTTTAAAAATAAAAAAAAAGTGGAATTGGAATGTTCCTAACACAAAGAAATGATAAATGCTGGAGGTGATGGATGCCCCAAGTACCCTGATTTGATTATCACACATCGTGTGCCTGTGTCAAAACATCACATGTGCTCCATGGGTTAAATACAAGTACTATGTACCCTTAATAATTAAAGAAAAAAGAGAAGTTCATCTATCAATCATATTTAGCAATTGAAGAGTTTGTCCACAAAATTCCGAATGATTATATATATATAATAATGTAAACACCCGTTACCCGTGATTATTATTTATCCATAAATGATTTTATATTGCACTTTAAGACATAAATATTACGAATTCACTAGCTGGTAGGGACCTCACAGAATGTCATCTGGTCCATTCCTTGGGGCACACTGGTGGATGCCTACCCAACAGTGATCCCCTCTTCTTCTTGCTGACATTGTTCATATTTTAAGCACCCACATTTTCTGTAGGTTCCTCCACAATCCCAGCAATTGAAAATTAATCAATTAACTTAATCCAGTTGTTCTCATTAGAGATGGCATTAACCCACTGGGGCATTTGGGAGATTTGTGGGTGTGTTTTGGAATGCCACAATGATGGGAGATGTGGCTTCTACTTATTTGGCTTGTCAGAGAATGCTGGTTGTCCTGCAATGAGTGAGCCATTTCCACACAATGAATAATTCTCTACACACCGCACAACTTTTGAATGTTTTGCCAAAATTTTAATTAGCAAAAAACCTGCCTATAATATTTTGAGCCCAGAATCTAAATCAAAGAATTTTTTGTATAATCTTAATATATACTAACTTTTCTGAAAATCTAATTCTCATATAATTTGAAAGATTTAAACCTCCTAAGGCTCTAAACCTCTAGGTTGGTCATAAAGCAATTTTCCTTGGAAAATTTTGGCATTTTATCTCTAAATAAAAAATAGAAATAGAAGTACGATCTGATTTTCCCCCCATTCCCTGGGAAAGGGACCCAGGCAGCACCAATAATGGAAAGGAGGAGAATACAGTGGGGACTGCATGAACATGGATGGCAAAACCTGTGAATCCAGTGCAAGAGAGCTGAGACAGATTTGAGAGTGGAATGCAAGTGACAGGCACCAGCTTATGATTGGAACAGTTAAGGTGGCAGCATTCAGTACAAATGTACACAAACTTCAAACAATAAAGAGGACTGTAGATTAGGAACTTATATTGTTTGGACAGAAAATTGAAATATCGGGTAATTTTCAAATGCAATAACAAAAGTTCTGAAATTTAGAAGGCAGTCTGTGGAGGATGGGATAGGAAATTAAACAAGACTATTAAAAATCTGGGCATTGCAAGCCTATTCAAGGAGACAACAACAGGGTTTAGAATTTAGACGATGAGTGTGGACAGTGGCAGAAACAAGAACATTAGTATGTAAACAATCCTTGATTTCAATCATGGTATCAGGAACTGCTCTCCACACCATGGTCTATTTCTACTCTAGACATTTTGGCATGTGAGTAAAACAGCTTGATTAAAGCCTGGCTTTTTTCCAGGATAACAAAGGTGAAAAAAAAAAAAAAACAACAACTGGAGCTAGATTTTCAAACAAATTCATCTGCCAAGGGGATGAATGAAGTGTGTAACTTGCCATTTGTCATGTTCTGACTTTTCTTTATAGACTTTAGTATGCCGGTTTCTGACCACCCACAAAATCCTTAGCACACACTCACCTCATGAAACCTAGATAATCCATATTCCCTTTCCTGCATTTATCCTGAAGACTGTGAAACAGATGATGCAGCTCTGCCTGAGTTATTTAGAGAGCAGAACACTTACTATGCAGCAGAAATAATATTTCTGTATTTGCATCAGGAAACATACTTTGTGGCTCTATGAACTGTTAAATTCCTTTGCTCGTGGCACACATAAACTGAAAACCAGAGTCTAAGTTAGGACAGGATTACCCTATACCTCACATTCAATTATTTTAAAGAGCCCCACTGCCCCAGACTCAAGGATTGACAAAGTCTCTCTGTTCAGAGAGGTTGACAGTTAGCCAAGGGCTATGATGAAGTAAATCATTTCATCTCATCAATCGCTCACAGTCCTGACAAGTACCCAGTGATTTCCAGTGCCTACCTAGGATACAATTTTTTATATGATGGGGATATATAAACTTGGTGACATTTTGGAACAGTGACTTGGTAACAGTTTGGTACAATGATTAAAACAAT
>CAUYSK010081814.1:0-27995 GCA_963575035.1 Avahi laniger
TGGCGGCCTGCATAAAAATACTATTTCATTCCCTCTCCTCCTTCCCTTCTGAACGGTTCATTTGGGGATGATCAAAATTAATATTCAATTTAAGGTGCAGAGTTTTCTCTGCCCCCTCCAACCATTGGAACAGAACTTCATTTTAACATTATTCTACACATAATATCTATCAGCCACCAAAATAAATCTGCCACTAAAATCTATAAAAATTATACCATTCTGTAGTCAAATAACAAAGCTGTGAACTATCTACTGTTTGGTGTTATTTGTGACCAAGCTTCTATTACGGCGCTAATGAAAGCTGATCATACCAAGCCAACTCCCAATTATCCTTGCGCGTACACACGAGAAGCTCAGAGAAGCCATAACCCAACTTTTCACCACCTCTGCTGACGAGAAATCAAGGAGTTGGTTTTAAGTTTCTTCCACCCTTCTGTGTCCCTGGATACCCCATAGAAGAAGTGTTCTAGAGGGTAGGAGCCACCACAGAGCGGCGGGATGAGGACACAAAGCATCTGCATTGTCTGAAATCCGGGTAGCCCTTGCCCATGTGGAAGCTTACGGCAACTTGCTCTTGCAATCCCATCAGTGCCTAGGCAAGGCCCTCTCATGCCTCAAGGGTTAACTCAGATAGGATTGCATTGGATCAAGGGTCTAATTGACACTGTTTGCTGGCAGGAGTGGATTCTACAAGGTAATTTGGTTTTTATGAGCTGCAAGCATGTAGAAGGCATGAAGGAGACTTGGTCCTTCCTTGACTGTAATGCAACATGTTAAATGTTATGACAGAGCTGTGTGCCAGGATCATGGGAGTAAGGAAGATAAGGGAGTTATAGGGAGCCTTGCAAAGGGAGTTTGACAGAAAAGGGGACACCTGAGTCGGCCGTGGAGGATGAGTAGACCAGGAAGGTAAGGATGGGGGAAAGGTCTTCCAGGTAGATAGAAAGAACTACCAACAAGGGTACAGAGGTGGGATGTTCTTGAGACTAGTGCAGTAAAATGGAAGTTAGCCCTTGAGCAGTGATGGCATTGCTAGTTGGCACAGCCGTTGGCCGTGCAGGAGCACCTCACTCACACGTCCTGGGCCCCATCCGTGTTGTCCTAAAAGGGCACACTTTATCTCAGAAATATCACAGTAGTCTTTCTTCATCACACCAGCTTACTGACTGCTTAGTTTTTCCTACCACATCTCTTGTTCTGTCTCATGATATTGGACTTAGGTTTTGACTTTAGCCTACTTAGTTTTCCCTCTGTGTGGCTAATTGCCAGGAACTAGAACAACCATCACAGCGGTAGCTAGTGTTTGCTGAGTGCTTACTCTCAGCCAAGGGCTGACAACCCTCACAACCATCCCGAGGGAGGTGTTATACTATTTTATTATCATCCCCACTTTTCAGATGAGAAAGCCGATAACCAGAGAGTTGAAATAATTTGCAAGATCATTCAATAGGTAAGTGGCCCAGGAATCATACGTAGGTTTGTCTGATTCTAGAACGTGTATTTGTAAAGACCATCCTGTATGACCTTCCCTAAACTACTATACTTGCTCTATGCATGTCTGACATCCAGAGCGGGAGCCAGCAAACCTTTCCTGTAAAGGGCCAGATCGTAAATGTTTTTAGTTTTGTAAGCCATACAGTCTCTGTCATATCTACTCAACTGGACCATTGTAGCACAAAAGCAGCCATAGACAACACACAAATGAATGGGTGTGGCTGTGTTCCAAAAAAACTTTATCTATAAAAAAAAGTGACAGCCTGGATTTGGTTGTCAAAACTGCCAACTCTTAATCTGCAGTATTGTGTTCATTCATTTAGCCAATGTTTATTGAGCATCTACTTTGTGCCTGGCACTGTTCTAGGCTCCAGGGATACAGGGAGAACTACACAAAGTCCCCACCCTCTTGAGGTTTAAATGCTAGCAAAGTTGTGGCTGTTTTGCCCATGCCTGGTACCCTGGGTCCTAACTTTAGTGCTTTTCACTCCTCTCTTAGACCAGTGATCCTCAACTTAGACTTCAGATCACCCGGGGAGCTTACAGACCTCTCAATGCCTGGGCTCCATCTCCCAGAAATTCTAATTTAATTGGTCTGAAGTGGGCCCAGGTATCGATACTTTTACAAAATCTTTATGTGGTTCTAATGTGCAGCCAGGGTTGAGACTCAGCACTTGGATAGCTGTTTGTTTTCTGTTTCTTCTGCTTACTTGCTATGTGAAATAGGATGAGTCTTTTAAGCCTTCAGAGCTTGGTCTGTAAAATGTAGTTAATACCAATCTCATACGATTGTTACGATATTTAAATGAGACAAATGTAAGGTACTGTCATCATTGTGCCATTATTCTTAGGTTTTAATATTAGGTACTGCCTCAGTGATTTCTATCCTTAGTTTTTGACCCAAGACAGTGTTTGGGATTTTTAAAACAAGCTCTATAGAGAGAGAGTTCATTAATAACCCAAGTTCATGGGCGAGTGAGCTGGTGGCCTTTCCTTTCTTCCAATAGAGGGTTACATGGGGCTGTTTGCTTGGCATGAGGAGCGCTGTTCTGTGCCCCACTTTTGCATTAAGGGTCTCCGTCTCCAGGCTAAGATATCTGACCTTTGAGCACAATTTTTAAGCCTCAAATAAGTGGCTTATTTACTTTGACTTGTGGACATATGTCCAAACCCATGTACTTGCATGAGCTTAGAAATGGAGAGGCTAAAGGCATTCATATTTTGCTAAGCACTGAGCAATTTTGTGGGTCCTTCCCACATGTCATTTCATCTCATTTTCACAACAACGCTGGGATGTGAGAATAGTTACTGTTCTCAGTTAGCAGATGAAGAAGACTCAGAGAGGCTGAAAAGCTTGTGACCTGCTGGTGCCGGAACTCAAATCTCAGTCTGCTTGATTCTAAAGCTCTTTCCCTGGAAGCATGGGGCATCCTACAAATAAGTTTGCTCCTCTTTGGCCAGGATTTAAAGAAACATCAAACTGCCCAAGTCCATTTTTCTCAGGGTCTTTCTGAGGGGGAACTCAGAAAGAAACCGCGACACGTGCTAAGGACCATAGTCTGAGAATGCAGCACTAGCATAATGAATCAGGCTCAGAGAAAGGGCACTTCCTCCCTCCGCAGCCGCTTGACTGTGTAGTTTAGAACCTCATAATGAAACAAAAAACAAATAAACCAAAAAATGTGAGCAGAGAGTTGGAGAAATAGATGCTGCCAGGAGGGAGGAATTCACTGACCCCCCAATCTGGGCCATCTCAAGAGAAGTTGGCCACTGGCTGAGCCTCTTAAAAGCTTAAAAGTCATCCCAGGCCATGGTTAAAGAGCGAGCTTGGACAAAACAAAAACAAATGTGATCTTCAAAGTCTTAAATGTCAACTTGAAGGATAACTTAGAACCTCTGGGATGGGCCAAGAGGACCTGCAGCTGCTCTCGCCAGCGTCAGATGCTCCTTCTTTCCTTTAGAGCAGTCACTTCCCGGAAAACGTATCAATCAGGGTTCAGGAGGCAGCCTCCTA
Organism: Avahi laniger; assembly: GCA_963575035.1. Classification (NCBI taxonomy): domain Eukaryota; kingdom Metazoa; phylum Chordata; class Mammalia; order Primates; family Indriidae; genus Avahi; species Avahi laniger. The sequence continues at coordinate 3,509 of CAUYSK010081814.1, forward strand.
CCTCGCACCCACTGGAGATGTTTATGATGGCTAAAGCTGCCATTCCTCACAACCCACCACGTTCTCCATGACTCTGACCTGAGCACCTGGGACAAAAAGGGGGCTGTCTAACCAACCTCTGACCTCAGGATTGTCCTTCAAGATTCAGTCGGTTCTTGACCCTCCTAGCCCACCATACATACACTACCTGCTCCCCGCCCTTCCCCCTCCCCAGAGAGCACAAGCAAAAGAGTGATTTCTAGGCCAGACATCCAGGAGGCCTGCTGCCTTCTCCCTACCCTCAGGATAATGGACCAGGCATGCTCATGGATAATCCTCACTGGTCACCTTTTCTAGAGGGAGGAAGTGAGGGTGACCTCAGCCCCAGAAACTCTAACCACTGGTCTTCGATCATGGAAAATATGTAGCTAGATTTAGGGAGAGGTCTTCCCATCCTAGTTCCTGATGGTGGGAAACTGAAAAATAAAAATATGACATTCCATTTGTTAAGAGTCTATAACATTCCCAGCTCTGTTCTTAGTCCTTTTGCACAAATGTTATTTTCATGATGACTTGGTGAGATAAACACTCTTCTCATTTTACAGATGAGGAAGCCAGAGCTCAGAAGGAATAAGTACTGTATCCCAGGTTACTAATTCATATACAGGTCACAGTTCTCTCTGTCTTTCTCAGGGCAGCTGCCCTGGAGTCTGCACTCTTTCTACTGTGTCAGGCTGCGTTTGAAGTCCAGGGCTGAATGACACAGTATCCTTGACACAGAGTCTCTGGCTGAGAGATCTAGAGGGTCATCTGCCATCAAAGTCAAGGACATCCTCCAAGTTGTTCTTTCTACCATGTGTGCTTGCCCTTTGCATCTTCAAGAATGCCTGAGAATGCAGCCTCTCTGATTCATCGAATCTCAGAGATGACCAAAGAGCTGGCCAGACGCTTAGGCTGATAGAAGGAGTGGTGAGAAGGCTTCAGTGTCAGCCTAAGCATCTGTGGCTGGGAATTCATTGCAGGTTTGGGGTTGGTGAAATGTCTCGTAGAACAATCCCAGAAAGGTCAGGATCCCACTGGCCCTCCGGAGAAACCCTACACCTCGAAAGAGCAGAAAGCCCAGTTGTCGTCCGCAGCCTTCCTTGAGGAGTCCTGTGCTGGACGAGGGCATTTCTAGGAATCCTGCTCTGATGGGTCCCCTCTGTGCCTGGATATTTAGTCTTCTATTTTTAAATAATGGGAATGAGTGAGAACATTTAAACTGGCTACTTCCATTGGCCCCACTAAAATCAAAGAAGAAAGCTTCCTCATCATTCATCCTCTCTGTGCTTTGCCCCCCACCTGTGCTTACCCTTTGTCTTCATTCTTTACCCCTGCATGCAAAGCTATCCAGTAATAGGGAGAGTTTAACCTGTTCTGTGTTAAACTTGGAGGCAGGGAGTTGGGAAGAAGGACCAGGGAGAGAAGATATTCTCACAGAAGGCAGTAGCATTTCAACCTCCTCCACACTCGCCAAAAGCAACAAACAGCATTCACAGGCCTTCCTATTGGTCCTGCGCTGACTCTCTCCACCTTCTTGAGCCCCTGGCTTGCTAAGTTCTAATGCCCCGGAGAATTTTCTCTCCTCTTTTTGTCCTGATGGGGGCACAAGTATTCCCTCGGCATCCAAGGATCTGGAGGAAACGGTCTGAAAACTCAGCCAGGAGTTAGGAGCCAGAATGTGCAACTACCAAGCAGTAAGACAATAATAGCACAGTTGTTTTCTTAAAGGAAGAAATGGGGGTTAGATGTAGTTCCCAGCACAGATGAAGAAATGCACCATTTATACTTCCATGCCCGAGGCCACGGCTGGCCATCACCACAGTCATGTATGTGTAAACACGCGCTCCATGCGCATCTCCTGGCGACCCAGCCATCCTGTTTACATGCAAACTTGTTTACACTGCCCACTGCCCACAGGATTATTTCCTTCTTCTTCATTACACTTCAGATGACAACACACTCCTGAAGTTACCAAATGAGTCTATTTCTGACATCGCTGCCTGCTCAGTCTTTTATGGCACTTCCCTGGAGATCAATTTGTAAAATTTCTAAAATCTTTCTCAAATCTCAACTTCCTGTGGGTCTGTTTTTACATGCAGATTTCCTCCCTGTCCCCTCGTTCTCTCATTTTTTCTAGGACATAGGGAGAATCCAGTAATCTTCCTCCCACCCAAACATTGTAGGTTGGCTCTATTGCAAAATACAAAACCAGAGACCTGGCTAGAGCGAAGCTGAAATTCTGGCTGGCTGTGGTCACTCGTTGGTGGAACCCAGCGATTGACATGCAGTGCCCTGCATTGTGCAATCCAGGCCTGACGGACCCCTACAGCCCTTTTCTCCCGCCCTCAGTGGAACAAACTTTCCCCTCCGGGTCCTAGGGAAAATCCAAAATCCCTTCTTCAGCTGGCTTTTCAGAGAAATCCAAGAAACTAAAAGCAAAGCTTGGAAGGGGAAAAACACAAAACTTTAAACTTTTGCTTTCTTTCCATGTAGGCTTCAAGGAAAACCTATGGGGACTTTTTCCTGGAAAGGTGTGATTTTCCTTTCCACCCCACCGAGAAACTTTCCAAATCCACCACAAAATTGCGGAGAAGTGGCCAAGGCAAAGAGAGAGAAGAGTTAAATCAAGCCCAGACCTCAGCAATCTGTGTTCAATTTTGATAAAAATCTCTCTCCCTCTCCCCCACCGCCCCCCTTCCTCCACCCCACAGCTCAGACACGTCTCTTTATGTTATGAGCTTGCATCTTGTTTGGGGCACCGCGGCACACGGCACTCCCAGAGAACCTGGCAGTACGGTGGACCCCTGGCCATGTGGCAGAAACATCCATCCCACTCCCCAGGCCCGGCTGGACACAGGGCCACAGAGTCCTGGCCACCACCGCCTCCACGACCTCCTCATCCACTTTACAAAATTACCTGCCTCCAGGCCAGATGCCTCCTTCCCTGGCTGAGTCAGAGTCCCCTCGCCTGGTGAGGTCAGGACATGAGGCTGGGCTGCAGCCGCAGGTGCTGAGAGCCCCAATGTCCGGACCCCTTTCCCGGGATGCTCCTTCCCTGGCCCGGTGTCCCACTGCCGCTGAGAACAAGAACCTCACCGCCGCCGCTGCCCTGCCCACTGGCCAGAGGCCAGGCCTGCAAGCGGGAGCTGGGGGCTTGTGAAGACTTCCACCCACCCAAGTGAAGGCACAAGCAGAACGGGGAAAAGCCACCACTAAAAAATTGTCAGTTTAGGGGATACCTTCTAAGTTTGTCCACTTGTGACAACAAGGAGTCAGATTTCAAACCACAAAAAAATTTTTTTTTATGTCTTCCAAAGACATTTCCTGCGTCGAGATGTGCCAGTACAGACAGACACACACATGCAAACACACGCGCACACACACACACACACACATACACACACACACGCCCTGGGAGCCCACTAGGAGTCAGCGGCTCCTGCAAACACTTAGAGAAACAAAACAGCCAGCCTGCGGGGCTGCTGCCCTCCCGAGCCCCGCTGCGCGTCCGAAAGAAAGCACAGGGAGAGCGCGGCAGAACGGCCCGGCCCGCCGCGGAGCGCCCCGCCGCCCCGCCGCACTTACTCCGCGCCCGCGGCGCCGCCGCCCGCAGCCCGGCTCCGCGCTCGCGTCCCCGCCGCCCGCCGCTCGCCGCCAGCCGCGCTCTGCTGGGTCCGGAGCAAGCGCCCGCTTCCCTCCAGGCCCGGCCTCGCGCCCGCCCGCCCTCCCCGCTCTGACGTCAGGCGCCTTGGAGCGGGATATTTATGGCAAGGATACTCTGAATTTTCCCTAGGTAGAGTTCTGATTGCAGCTCCCGGGGATTTGTAATTTTCACACTTTGAGCCGGAGCGGGGGCAGGGAGGCAGGCAGAGAGCAGCCGGCAGGGCGAGGTGTGCACACAATGAGGGTAGCTGTTTCCCGCTTTGGCAGGGAGCCTCCTCTGCGCTCCCTCTGTTTGGGGAGCATGTGCGGGTCAAGGAGGCAGAAGTGGCCACCTGGGCAGCGGGTCCCTCCTCCGCTCTTCCTCTGGGCGACCCGGAGAGGCCTGTTCCAAGACGGTTGCTGGGGGAGTCCGGCGCCGCGGAGTCCCTTCGCGGGACAGTCTGTCCAGGGAGGTGCTGCGCAAGAGGGCAGAGAAATCAGGCACAACAGAACAGCTAATTAGGAGTGCTGGTCCACACCCTAACAACTTTTCCATTTCTTTTCTGGGAGTGTGTGTATATATATATATAAAAGGTTTATTTTTATTAAATTACGTTCCACACTCCCTGCCTCTGTATAGCTTTCCTAACTCGATGCCAGTCAAGTCATCTTACTTCATTGCTTATATACATAGTTTGAGCAGTTTACAATAGTTCTTATTCATACTTTTAAAAATTGCTTTGAATTTTTTTTTTAAATGTGATCATTGTCTGTCTTCTTGACTGGACTGGAAATTGCCTTAGTCAAAAGCAACTGTCTCCTGCATGGTTGGAACTATCCTCAGGGTGAGTGTTTGATCTTATCTATTTCCTATTTTCCCTATATTCCCAGGAGTCCCTCTGCAAGTAAATGGTGTCCCCACTGTGTGCTGCCCTGCATAGAATTTTCAGGATGTTCAGCTCTGGATTCTAATGGTCATCTGTTTCTCCACCTAGCTGAAGGGGCTTAGAGAAATGGCTGGTTAAAGGGCCATCCTTCCAAAGAAAAAGAGAGTGTAATGCATTGTCCTTCATGGTTCCCAAGGATTGGAGAACAAACTTAAAATGATACGCAACAGATGCAAATTACTTATACAGTTAGATAACATAAGTGTTTAGTATCTGACTCCCCATTAATGAGGGGGGGTACAGATAACTGCAAATCATCATCAGCACACAACTGGAGTGAACGTCCCATCAGCCCAGACGGAGTAGGCGTGGAGGTGTGTCTGAACCACAGCTACAGTGCAGCAGGGACTCAAAGACTCGGAATGTGTTTACCCCTTTGGCAGCAGCTGGCTAGGGTTGACTGTCAGAAGGAACCAAAGTCCTGGGGTTGGGCCTCTTGGTAGGGGACAGCCATGTTGTTTTGATTCAAGCCACAGAAGGCCCCAGAGCCCTGCTGTTGGGTCATTGTTAGGTGGCTGTCCTCAGCATCATACCCCACTTCCACCTCCTTCCATCCTCTCTCTCATGTCAAGGCTCATGGCCAGGTGAGCTCTGTGCTGCAGCAGACACCGCAGATTGGCTCCTAGAAGCCCTTGAGAAATCCCTTCTCCCTTGCCTTCCAACTAAAGAAGCTAGAAATCTACAATGTGCACCATCCCAGACTCTCTGGTAGCTCAAGATAGCTACGAGACTCAGTTCTGACCAGTGAGATTGGAATGCAGAAGGCAGAGGACAGTTTCCACAAAAACTCTTTAAGAAAAGGTCAGATTCAGATGACATTCCTTTGACATTCCCTATTCCTCCTTCCTCCATTTCTTCTCTCTTGGAGCATTGATAGCATGCCTGGAGATACAGCAACCACCTCGAAACCTTAAGAACAAAATCTACTCACTTAAGGGTAGTGGAGCAGGAAGATAGAAGGAGCCAAGGTCCTAGATACCACCCATAAGTGGCTGCGCCTCCCTCTGACTTTCTTGCTAGGCAAGAAAAATAAACCCCTATGTGTTTCAATTATTATAATTGAGTCTTCTGTTATTTACAGCCAAATATAATTTTACCTAACATACTTTCATCATTCACCAAAATACAATACTGGGACAATTACTGAGCATTACCTTACAGATATGACAAGCATGTTTAACGTGATACCTTGCATTTGCATAACTCTTTATAGTCTCCAAAGCCTATTCACCTATATCTCCTCTGAACCTTAAAACTTTGAGAATTATCAGTAAAACCTTTTTTAAAAAATAAGTAAAGACAACAGCTGATAAGTGTCCTGCCCCAGGTTGCTTGTCAGCAAATGAGGAAGCTTAAATCCTAACCTAGTTCTTCTTACTTCAAGTCTGTGTATTTTCTACAACATCTTTAATAACACAACAGAAAACTCTGATAAAGAACCCTCATCCCTTCTACGTCAGTATGAATCCTATTTAATTCAACCAAGATGGAACAGATTGCAAATAAATTCTGTGACTGGAAATTGCCACAGCCCACTGGCAATCAAGTCCAGTCCTCCGTCTCTCCTCTCCTCACCTCTCCTGCTACCCCCCGACATCCTGCCCTGAGTCCCTGCAGGTGTTCATTCTAAGGTCGCATGGCCTTTTGGATGAGGCCAGTCTTGTCAGTCTTTATTCTCACATTTTTTGAACTGTTTAGACCACCCCTTTCTCGAGGTGCTCCCCTCTCTCCTGGACATCTTCCCAGCACATCTTTCTTTGTGTAGTTTCTCTTCCTGGTTCCTCTTCTTCCACTGAGGTCTCAGTGTTCCAGGGTTTGGTCGCCAGCCATGCTTTTCCTGAGCATCACAGACTCTCCTCTCGTGACTTCATCCTTTCTCATGAATTCTACCACAGGCTCAATAACTGCGTGGGAAAGTCAACCCTCGTGTCTACATCCAAATTTCTGCCCAGTTTCCTCTCAACTTTAATCCTTCTTTTCTCACTACTGATTGTCTATATTTCCCAGCACATGGAGAGTATTAAATAAATGTCATCTATTTTTAATTATCATTGTCAAAATAAAGAATGCAGGAAAGTCACAAAGGCATAAGAGAGTTTTATGACAGACGCATTTCTACTGTCAGGAGCTATAGCGTAACCATCCTCCCTTGGAAATCACTCCACAGGCCAATCAAATTGTCCACGGTCATAAGCAAAGGTCATGGAATTAATAGAAATTAGTAGCAGCAGATCAAATAGAAGCAAAGTGGCAGACCTAATGAGAAATAGAATCTTTTTAATTCTCATTACATGCGGTGTCTGTGAGAACCTGTCTGCAAGATTGACACTGAGTAACTTCATTTCAGACAAAGAGAAAGAAAAGATGAGATTAGATTAAAGATAGGGCCAGAGACTTAGAGGTGGCAGGTGGGGGTCAGGACAAGGATGGGAACAGGGAGAGTGAGGCAAAGGAGTAACAGAACATTCTAGGTCTGGGAGGGGGAGTGTCTATCCCTGCCCAGGTGTTCTTACTCAGGTTCTCCTGGGACGAGGAGCGAGAGAAGTTCATAAAATACGTGGATCTCAGTGCTAAGGAGCACTTTTTGAGGTTGGTGAGCCCTGAAGAGTCTATGAAGTGGAAGGGCCCTCTCCGGGGTCATCTGATTCACCCCCTACCTCCAACCTTGCCTGTCACAGAGGCCTAATATAGGTGGAGGTCTCTCCTATTCCCAAGAGTGCCAGGAAGGGGTTCCATCCTTCTTCACCTGCATGCTCTGGGGATGTTCCCTGAACATACATTGAGGCTTTGTGAAGTGCACCACTCATCTGGAAAATCACACCTGCTGAATGCAGAATCCTCAAATAGCTCCTTGAGATTGACCTGGCTTCCAAAACCCACCATGCACTTCCAGGACCCAGCCTATCACGGTGGGAAGCAGGCTTCCCGGAGGCCACTCCTTGCTCACTCTCTAGGGGTAGAGCTCCTAGTCTACACCATGTGGACCACAGTAACACTTGGGAAAGATTTTTTTGAAGAATGAATGAGACCTCCATGAATATGTCATCTAATCAACATGAGGCTCTCCAAGAATGACATACTCCTTTCCCTGGTTTACTGACCCAGGCGGTAGCAGATGGTGAAGAGAACTCAAGCGTTAGAATCAAAGACCTTGGTTAAATACCTAGCGAGCTGTGTATCATCAGCATGACAGGTAAATTTCTCAAGCTTAGTTTTTGTGATAGTTAAGTTCATGTGTCAACTTGGCTGGACCATGGTGCCCAGATATTTGGTCAAACATTATTCTGGTTGTTTCTGCAAAGATGTTTTCTGGATGAGATTAACATTTAAATTGGCGGACTTTAAGTAAAGCACATTACCTTTCATTATGTGGACAGGGCTCATGTAATCAACTAAAGGCCTTAATAGAACAAAGACTGACCTCCCCACTTCCCATACCAAGCAAGAGGGAATTCTGCCAGCAGGCTGCCTTTGGACTCAAACTGCAACTCTTTCCTGGGTCTCCAGTCTGCTGGCCTACCCTGCAGATTTTAGACTCACCAGGCCTCCTCAATTATGTGAGCCAACGCCTTGAAATCTATCTCCCCCCCGCACCCATTCAACAATGACATGGGATGAAGACCATTTCATCCCAAAGGATTGTTGTAAAGGTCAAATGAAGCAAAATGAATTGAAAGCCTCTATTTCAGAAAGTTTTTCCAAGACTGGGAGGAGGAGGATCACATAGAATCACTCAGGTCTCTGTCATCCCACGACTTGGACTGTCACAATCAATCTGCAACCCCCAAGCTCTGTTCAGGGAGGTGTCAAACTGTTATCAAAGATGCTGTTCATGCCTAGAAGGCAGAAGGAACTGGTTCTGAACTGGACCCAGTCCAGCACAGAGACATCACACATCCGTTATTTTGATTGTGGGTCCTATCATGGGCCTATCCTTCTTCTCTCACTTATAATAAGGGCTGTAATCTCCATTGTTTAGAACAGGAATCCTGGACTTCTGTTATCTGACAGTAATTTCCAAGGATACAACTAAAGAGAAAAAATGTCCATGGCTACCACAATTTCTTCCTGACAAGTAGCTATTGGTAGGACCTGAACTTGGTATCACAGCAGTTTGAAGATATTTTAGGTCCTCATTGTCACGTGATGTAGTAGAAAGGCCTCAGAATACGGCATCAGAAAAATCTGGTTTCTAGTTCCAGATCTAGCTCTTGCAACTAAGAGCATTATTTCACTTCTCTGCAAAATATGGATTAACAGAAGGATCAATCACATGGTGCTAGAGCGAAGATTAAATTGCAGAACGTTTGCACCTTACAGATGACCACGATTCTTATATATGTTTTCCTCTCTTTGACCTCTTTCCTTTCTCCGCACCCCTCGACACACAGCTCCTCTGTTAGCTAATATCAAGAGTGAACTTAATATTAACATACAATTCCCCAGGTTCCTGGCATTCAGCTCTCTGCAAACCTCTTTGCCCAGAGCTAAGAAATCTCCCCTGGCTCAGACATAACCACACCAAATAGACAGCAATTGGAAAATTGCCCCAATAAAGGCTGTCTGCTGCAAGAGGAGCAGGACTGCATTTTTGAGAAGCCTTCTCAGGTTGTTTGCAGCGGCTTTGAGGGTCAGCTCTGCTGCCTTGCCTACGTCAAAACCTTAAGTGTTTAACCACAAGACATACAATCCTGGGACATCGTGGCGGCGGCCCTCCACCCCCGCAGCGAGGCAGGCCACGCGTGTGTCTAATCTGGTATGTGGCCTCCCTCAGAGGCCAATAAGGCAAACCCTGGCCCACTGCACCACACCTGGCCAGATGTGGGATGGCATATCACACAGTGAGCAGAGTGCTTGAGTGGGTGGGAAATGGGGTGGAATTCTTTCATGATCCCCCCTAGATAATCCATAATCAAAGCCAAAGTCCCCAGGCTGGGGAAGGCCACACCTGTTAGTAGCCACCAGTGCTTATGTTATTTCTGGAGCCAGAGTACTTGCACCATTGTGATCACATACAAATCTCCATTATGATCCCATTTTCAGTAGCTCAAAACTCTTTGGAAAATAATGCTCAGGGCCAAATATTCCAGTTAGCTTCAGGGTAAAATTGTATTTTGGAATACTTAAAAAAAAATATTCCTAGATGACCTGTATTTGGAGTGAAGATGGGTAACACACACACACACACACACACACACACACACAGGTGCACACATACACTTTTCTCCATTGGAAAATAAAACGTTGGTTACAGTGTTCAAGATTTGTGACTTTGGGCTGGCAAATACACGTGTGCGCAACTGAGCAAAGACTCAGAGACTTTGGGAGAAGCATGACACATTTCAACATTCAGTGGTTTTGTCTTTTAAAGGAAAATATCTTAAAAATGGTAAAGTGATGATGTTAGGAATCTGTTCTTAATTACCACTCGGTAACTTGGCAATCTGTTTTATCCCATTCATTTCTTTTGGAAAGTTCTCAGCAACTCATCTTTTCAGCTTTGTGTATGCAATCACATACACAGATGTAAAAAAAAAAAAGAGAGAGAAAACTCACCAGTGGTTGTCCTTGGAAAGAGCACACAGGACATTTGCACACTTAACACATCCTTCTGTGGGTTAAATCTTCATAAGCACAGATTTTCACACACTGGGGGGTTTCATCAGTGCCCAAAAAACTTGTCGGACTATTGCTCATCTGTGGTTTGGGATCCTAGTGTGGAGACCTTTCTTACTTTCTTTAAAAGAAGAAGATGCAAAGAAACCCTCCACTGACACTCTCGTTCATTCAGTCCTGCTAAATGCCAGACACTGTGGTAAGCCCTGGAAGTGTAAAATGAGTGAGATGGGGTTCCTATCCATAGGAATTTATAGTCTAGGGAAGGGACCACATAATCAAGCTTTACCACAGTCAGGTTAAAAACAAAAACAAAAACACACAAATCTTTCAGAATTCCCATGGTTAGGAGGAGGTGAAGGTCAAGCACACTGCTCCCCTTAGGGAGTTTTCCGAATGAGAAGGAAAATACCTTTCCTTTCCATTGGCACCTTCCAGGCCAATATTTCCAAAATATCTTCTACATAATGCTAATGCCTTGAAATGGTTGGCCACAAAGGTAGGAGAGGGTTCCTCATGGTCAAAGAAGCTTGATAAAACTATATGTTCTACATGCCCCCTTGGAAACTCACAGTGTATATTTAGCATATTGAAGGTTCTGAGCATTCTTGCAGCAAAAGAGATGTGCGTAGCTTTGCTTAACACAGTGTTCCCCAAAGTTATTTATTCATAGGATCCATTTTTCACATAACATCTGTGAACATCCCAGAACTTTAAGAAACATTGTTTAGTCTATGAAAGAAGAAGAAGACTATGAAAATAAACACAAGTGTAACAGGATGCCAAATTAGAATTTTTCTTAATGAAGCAGCAAAATACAATATATAAGAAATTCTAAAATAATGTTTCAGGGTGAGAAGCAGATTTTCAAAAGGAAATATCTGGGGACCAGTTTTATGCTTCTAAAATCCCTTCCTATGAGGATTTTATAAAAGAATTGGAAGTGTGGAGGTTGAGAAAGAATGTTATGAGGAGCATTTCTTTGAGAGAACTGCATAGATTTTTTTTTCTCCACTTCCACAGTGAGGAGAGCTTCAGGAGGATGACTCAAGGACCTCATTAAGTGCTCCCTAAAGTTGGAAATTGTGGGCTGTGTTGGACTCCAGCCCGGAAATCTAGAAGACAAGAGACACAGATGTTGAGTTGATTTGGTGGTGGATTAAAGGAGAGTAGTTGCTTTGTTGGGAAGGCTGGCACTCCTTGAGCTTGCCAGGACAAGGATTAATGCATGTTTCCTGAGGCCCATATGTGGGTTACATGAGAGAGGAAGTTAGCCAGGAGCTACTTTTAGATCTTATTCAAGAGGACTACCTGGAACAATTATGGGACCACAATATTGAGAGTTGGTGTGAAGGAGACCATTGGGAAACCCAGCCAAGTAAGGAAGAAGAAGCTGAAGAGAGGGAACGTGCAGCCAATGTTATAGGAGTTTCAGTTAGAGAGGCCCAACTGAATAGGCTCTGAAGAACCCACCAAAGGTCTCACAGAAGAAAGCATCTGATAAAGCCATTTTACAACTGTACAAGTCAAGTAAAAACTTTCCTGTGAAAAAAGGAACTTCTAGCTATGGCTGAGAAAGAAGATCAATATTTCTTATCCCCCCAAAGCAATTATAAGTCTGAATATGATTGACAAAAGCAACCATTTCGGCATTCTGGAAATCAACCAAAGGCATGTGACACTCTGAGAGGCATTTATACTTTAAAATAAAAGTAAGAATATTAAAAACAAAACTGAGCTGAAACATCATTGTCTCCATGCTACAGACTTTACAGATTCAGCCAAGGCAAGTTCCAAAACAAACAAGCAAATGAAACAGCAACAGCAACCTTTGGGGGAGCAAAATCAGAATACAAAGTTGTTACAACAGATTATCTAAAATGTACAGTTTTCAACAAAAAATTATAAGACACACAAGCAGTAAATTGTGACCTATATGAAAGAAAAAAATGCAGTCTGTTTTGAGTGTCCTCAAATGCTGGATTTAGTAAAGACTTAAAAGCAGTTATTATATATTCAAAGAACTAAATAAAGGAATGTTTAAAGAATTAAAGGAAAGAACAACAATAGTGAATTAAAAAATAGAGACTCTCAATTAGGACACAGAAATTATTTTAAAAGAAACTAATAATAATTCTGGAGTTGAAAAATACAACTAAAATTTAAAAATTTTCTAAAAGAGCTCAGTAGAAAATTCAAGATGACAGAAGAAAGAATCAATGGACTTGAAATAGATCAATAGAAATTACTAATCTGAATAACAGAGAGAAAAAAAATGAAGAAAAATAAATGGACCTTCAGAGACCTGTGAGGAAAAATAAACTGTGCCAAAATTCATATAATAGGACTCCCAGTAGAGAGAAGATAGAAAGAGACAATAAAAACATTTAAAGACATACTGGCATAAAATTTCCAAAGTTTAATGAAAATCCTGATCTGCTGATTCAAGAAGCTTAACAAATTCTATGTGGGACAAATATAAATAAATTCACACCTAACATATCATAGCTAAACTCTTAAAACACAAAGAGAAAATCTTGAAAGAAGCAAAAGAAAAATGACTCATTACACACAGGGAACATCAGCATGATTAATGGTTGACTTTTTATCTGAAATTATGGTAGCCAGAAAGCAGTGGAATGAATGACGTATGCAAAGTGCTAAAAGAAATAATGTTAACCAATAATTCTAATCCAGCAAAAGTATTCTTTATAAATTTAGGCAAAATAATTCCCAAAACATAGCTAAAAATAAATACAAATCAAAATGGCACCCCTTGAAAACTTATTTAACACACAAAGAAAGCAGTCAAGGAGGAACAGGAAATACATGGGAAAAAATAGCAAAATGGCTATTATAAATCTAACCATAAAAATAAGTATATTAAATGTGAATGGTATAAAAATCCAATAAAAAGGCAGATATTACTGGATTTAAAAGGCAAGAATCCACTATATGCTGCCTGTCAGAAGCAATCTTAGGTTCAAAGTCACAAATAGGTTAAAAGCAAAAGGATAAAAAAAGATATGTCGTGCAAACAGTATTCATAGCAGAACTGGAGTGGCTATGTTATTATCAGACAAAACAGACTTTAAAACTAGAAATAGTATTAGGACAAAGAAGGATGGATATTTCATAATGATAAAATTATTAGTACATTAGGAAGCTATAACAAATAGCAATAGAACCCCAAAATTCATAAAGTATTAAGTGACAGAATTGAAAGGAAAAAATACAGAATTTAACCATAGTAGTTGAAGATTTCAATATCTGACTCTCAATAATTGATCAAGTCAATAGACAGTAAATCATCAAGAATATACAAAACTTGAACAACTCTATCACCAACTTGACATAACTTTTTGTGCATGTGCATGTGTGTGCTCATACACTATGGTTTGATTGTGTCCCCTCCAAAATTTAGATGTTGCCAATGTGATAGTACTAAGATACGAGGCCTTTAAGAGGTGATTCGGCCATGAGGTTTCCTCATGAAAGGAATTAAGGCCCTTATAAAAGAGGCTTTATGTAGCATTTGGCTAGCTTACTCTTTGTCTTCTGCCATATAAAGACCTAGTGTTTCTTTCTTCCAGAGGATGCAGCTCTCATCAGACAACCAAACCTGCTGGTGCCTTGCCTTTGGACTTTCAAGCCTCCAGAATATGAGAAAATAAATTTCTGTTCTACATAAATTACCTATTCTTAAGTACAGCCATATGCCATGTAATGAGATTTCAGTTAACGATGGACTGCATATATGACAGTGGTCCCATAAGATTGTAATACTGTATTTTTACTCCACTTTTTCTATGCTTAGATATGTTTAAATATGCAAATACCATGGTGTTTCAATTTCCTATAGTATTAAATACAGTAACATGCCATACAAGTTTGTAGTCTAGGAGCAACAGGCTATATAGCCTAGGTATGAAGTAGGTTGCACCATCTAGGTTTGTGTAGGTACATTCTGTGATGTTCTAAAATGACGAAATCACCTAATGATGCATCCCTCAGAATGTACTCCTGTCACTAAGTGGTGTACATGACTGCATTCTGTCACAGCAACACAAATGGACTAAGACTGTGTGTGTGTGTGTGTGTGTGTGTGTGTGTGTGTGTTGTGGCTTGTTTTATGGCCTTGTATATGGTCTTTCCTGAAGAATGTTTCAAGTGTGCTTAAAAATCATTTGTATTCTGCAGCCATTTGGTGACTATTTTATCATTATGAAATATCTTCCTTGTCTCTAATATGATTTCTAGTCTAACACACCTGGAACATTCTCCAGAAAAAGAATAAAAAAAATGTATCAGGCCATAAAACAAGTGTCTATATATTTAAAAGGATTTAAATCATATGAAGTATGGAATCTGATCACAAAAGAATTAAATTTTAAAACAACGACAAAAAGAAATCTGAGGAATCCTCAAATATTTGGAAATTAAGCAACACACTTCTAAATATTCATAGGATAGAAGACTCAATATTGTTAAGATGGCATTTCTCCCCAAATTGATCTATAAATTCAGTTCACTCCCTATAAAAATCTCAGCAGGGTTTTTTTTTTTTTTTGGTTGTTTTTCTTCTTTGGCAAAGAAAGAATTAGCAAGTTTATCTTAAAATTTGTATAGAAATGTAAAGGACCTAGAATAAGCAAAACAAATTTGAAAATAAAGAACAAAGTTGGAACATTTATACTACATGATTTCAAAACTTACTATAAAGCTACAATGACCAAGACAGTATGGTGTTTGGCGTAAGAATTGGTATATAGAATTGACATATGATCCATATTATAGATCAATAGAACAGAACTGAAAGTCCAGAAATAAAGCTATACATTTCCATATAATTAATTTTTGACAATTCAATGGGGAAATGATAGTTTTTTCAACAAATGGTACTGAGTCTGTTGGAAATTCACGTAAAAAATTAAATAGATTGTAAACAGACTTAAATGAAAGAATTAAAACTATAAAATTTCTTAGAACTAAAAATCTTTGTGGTCTTGGGTTTAGCAAAGAATTCATATATGACACCAAAAGCACAATGCATAAAAGAAAAAATTGATAAACTAGACTTCATCAACATTTAAAACTTTTGCATTTCAGAAGACACTGTGAAAATGGAAAGATGATTAAAATGGAAAGAAAATGAAAAGATACCCCGTGTATGGAGAAAATATTGCAAATCATGTATCTGATAAAGGACTTATATTCAGAAAATATAAATAACTCTTACGATTCAATAAGAAAATATCCCAATTTAAAAATGGGCAAGAAATTTGGATAGACATTTTCCTAGAGAAGATACACAAATGGCTAAAAAGTGTATGAAGAGACACTCGACATCATGAATCATTAGGGAAATGCAAATTAAAACCACAATGGTATACCTCTACATACCCCACAGAATGGCTACAATAAAAAGACAGACAATACTAAGTGTTGGTGAGGAAGTGGAGAAATTGGAACCTCACACATTGCTGATGAAAATGTAAAATAGCCCCTTTGGAAAATGGTTTGGATGTTTCTTGAAATCTTAAATACAAATTTATCATTCAACCCAGAAAGTCCGCTTTTAGGAATAAACCCAAGAGAAATAAAAAGACATAGCTACACAAAGACATATATGTGAATGTTTATTAGAGCATTATTCATAATTACCAAAAACTGGAAACAATCCAAATGTCCATTATACAGTGAATGGGTAAATAAGACATGGTATATCCATAAGATAGAATGCTATTCAGCAATAAAAAGAAGCAGATTTATAATTCATGCCACAACATGGATGAACTTTAAAAAACATTATACTAAGTAAAAGAATCTAAACATAAATTGTTACATGTTGCATTATGCCATTTATAGGAAATATCCAGAAAAAGCAAATTTATAAAGACAAAAAGCAGATCACTGGCTTCCTTCGACTGTGGGAAGAAGTGAGGAAACTTTTTAGGGTAATGGAAATGTTTTAACAGAGTTAAAAGTTATGATGGCTACAGAACTCTATAAATTGACCAAAAATCATTGAATTATACACTGACAATGGGTGAATTTTACGATATGTCAATTCAGGTATGCAAAAGTATTTTTTAAAAACACACACACAACATTCCTGCCTCTGCTCCTTCCTCCCAATTCTCAACCTAGGGAGGAGGGTGAGTATGGGAAGAGTCAAGCCAGAAAGAGAGGATACTAGCCACATCCTTTCCCCAAAGGTCGGCAGTTAGAATGCAGCCAATTTTAGCTAAGGAGGAGGTGGTTATGGGCGGGGAGTGCGGAGTCAGAGAAGAAGAAAGTCTTACTCTAAATATGAATCGAAGTGCTAATTAATATGCGGGATTGGATATGTTTTGCTCCCTAACATGTTTGCAGAACCTTCTGTTGCTTACTAATGAACAGAAGAATCACTGGGCCTGAGTTTTACCTAGTAGCCTGGAAAAGACAAGACAGCCCTCCAACACACACACACATACACACACACACACACACACACACATACAGGTGTGAAAGGGTAGCAGACAAAAGAAAAATAAAGTTCATTTCATGATCACCACCCTTGAAATTCAATTTCTAAAGCTCTGGTTCCATGAGGATCAGAAACAAAGCAACAGAAACACAAATTCAGCAATATAATGTAGATTCAAATTTAATGTTTGGGAAACTTAGAAGTTTGAACTCAGTACCTTTTAAATCTGGCTTTGAGACCTGGCTTGGCTATTTCAGAGCCATGTGACTTACAGAAAGTCACTTAACCTCTCTAATTTCAGATTCCTTATCTTCAAAATGAGCATAGTAATATCTACCTCAAGGGATTACTGTAAGGATTAAGTGGGATGGTGGATATGAAAGGATTCGGGGAGAGGATTTATCATTGTGGGTGTATCGGCCAGGGTTTGATCAGGGAAGATGAACCACTCTGAGTGATACAGAACAAGGGATTCATTACAGGGATGAGACACGGCCTGGGGGGATGGAATAAAGTTTATTTATGGCTATCACTTCTGCATCTAGTGTTGAGCCCAAAGTCAACAGAGCTGGAAGTTGAGAATGGAAGATGGATGCGAAGTGGAGCAAAACCAAGTGGAGGAAGCCGGAGCCTGGAAGGGCAAACTGGAATCGTGTCTCTATCTCACCACCTTCCTGCTTGATGACACAAGGGGTCAGCAGCACAAATTGGCACCTTGACCACACAGCTCCACCTACACTCAGCCCAGGATTCAGAGAAGGAAGGAAGATATCAGGTAGGAGACGGTAGGTTTGTGTGCCCAGCTTTGACCCGTTGCCAACAGGTCAGTCACAGTGTGCATGAGTTGCAACAGCACCTGCCTCACAACAATCAGCAGAGCATAGCAAAATGACTATAGCTCCTCTTCTTTCTTTCCAATCTTATGCAAATTTCCCTTGCAGCAACCTTAACCTGGAACCACAGAGAGAAAAGAACTCTGGGAAACATAGTTCCAGCTTAGCTAGGTTGAAATTCATAATACAAGACCACCACAGTCCACCCCATAACAACTTGGCATCCATATATATTTCTTTTAATCAGATTTAACCTCCAAGTAAAGACAATAGAAAGATGATCCTTTGCTTCACATGATGCAACTGTCTCATGTACCACAAAAACCACGATAACCTTCTCTGTCAAAGAGGATACAAGGTTTTTTGGGGTGATATTTTTTGGGTGATATTCATTCCTCTTTCAGCTGAGTCATCAAATAGTAAGATATAAAGTTAACTATATTAATGCATCTTATGTTTGGTGGTAAAGAAGTGGGAGAGGGTAAGAAAAGGGAGAAGCTAGCCTAATATACTCAGAAAAATGAGGAAAAACACTCATAGCTATTATAGTCCTCGTGTCTGCAATGGGCCATTTTGTCCTAGCTGGTATTTACAGTAACATCTACCTTCTGCAACCCATTCAACATTCTCTTTGCCCTCAATTTGCATTTCAGGTGGTCAAAGTTTCTTACCTGATGGAGGTGACCCAATCTTTAGCCCTAAAGAGTCTGGGTGACTCACTGTCCAGCCTGTACTAGGTGGTTGTAGTTTACCACTGACTTTCATCGAGGAACATGGGAGTACCAAGAGGAGCTCAGAGGATCTCCTCCATTCCGGGCATACCAATGTACTCCTTACCCCCATTGTGTAGTGGCAACCAATGTCCCCTTGATAAGGTCAATCACCTTGGTTGGTACAGCAGCCCTTTTATTTGCCTGTCAATCCCTGGCATGAGGAGTCCAGTGAAGCCAAAGTAGAGTCCCAGCATCCAGTTCAAAGGAATCGTTGGATGCATTCCTCCAGTGGAAACTATGCCCTTTACACAAGAAAAGCTTGAAATTTCAGGGACAAGAAGTGAAGTTTCACTAGTGGCATCTCCAGTGTTAATAGTGAGATAATCCACTTTCATTTCTATTCCTTGATTCCCAGACCCTGAATCCTGACTATGAGAGAAAGAGTATTTGAATTAGGATTTTCCAGAGAAACAGAACCAATAGCATACATGTAGACATGTAAGAGATTTGTCATGAGAATGGGCTCATGGAATTTATAGAGGCTGAAAAGTTCTACTATGCTGTTTGCTAGCTGCAGAACTGAGAAAGCATGTGATATAGCTCAGTCTGAGGCCAAAGGCTTGACAACCAGGCAACTGCTACTATAAGTCCCAGAGTCTGAAAGCCCAGAATGCAAGATTAGATACTTTCTTTGAAAAGAGATTTGATGGCGTCTGAGGGCAGGAGAAGGGGATGTCCCAGCTCAAGTAGAAAGAAAGAATTTTCCCTTCCTCTTTTTGTTCTATTTGGGCCCTCAATGGACTGAATAATGCCTGCCCACATTCATGAGGGTGGATCTTCTTTACTCAGTCTGCTAATTCAAATGCTAATCTCTTCCAGAAACACCCTTACAGACATACCCAGAAAGAGTGTTTTAGCAACTACCTGGGCATCCCTTAGCCCAGTGAAGTTGACACATAAAATTAGCCATCATGGCATTATATATTGTTCACTGTTGTAGAATATATGCCTCATTCTCTAGGACACCACTCCAGTTCCGCAAGATATTGCCACCAGACATCATTAAATCTTCAAAAGGCTGTTCCACCATTCTATCAAGTCAGCTGCTTCACAGTGATGGAAAACATGATAAGACCAGGGAATTCCATGAGCATGAGCCCATCACTGTACTTCATTCATTAGCTATAAAATTAGTTCCTTGGTCAGAAGCAATGCTATGTGGAATACCATGACAGTAGATAAGATATTCTGTCTATGTACGGTGTTTTTGGCAAAAGAATTATAGGCAGAAAAGACAAATCTATATCCAAAGAAAGTATCTACTAAAGTAAGAACAAAGTGCCATCTCTTCCATGATGGAAGCAGTCTACTGCAATCAACCTGCTACCAGGTGGCTGTTGATTCTCGCAAGGAATGGCATACTCTCAAGGGCTCACTGTTGGTCTCTGCTGCTGGCAGATTGTGCCCTCAGCAGTGGCATTAGCTGGACCAGCCTTGGTGAGTGGAAGTCCATGCTGCTGAGCTCATGCGTGATGTTCATTCCTGCCACCATGGCCACTTTTTTCACAGGCCAATAGTGCAAGGAAGAGTGGCTGAGGAAAGAGGATGTCTGATCTCCAGAATAGGTCATGTTGTCCAGCAAATCTTAAGATCCTCCTCTGTGAGGTGTCTCTTTGATGAACATTCACACCAGACACAAATATCTCTACATTATGTGCCCATTCAGAAAGGTTTATCTACATACCTCTTCCCCAGATCTCCTTGTCCCCAATTTTCCAATTCCTTACCCATTTTCCCAAACCATTATGCACCGTGTGTGAATCAGTGTTGACCCTAACCTCTTCTTCCCGGCAAGATAACAACTCTGGCCACTGAGAGAATTCTCTTTCACCACTGTGCTTCAAGGACACCCTGGAGTGAGGCTGTGGTTTGCATCCATCCACCTTCAGTTAGTGTCAGCATCTTACGGAGGATCCTATGTAAACCAAGCCCCAAGTTTTTCTTCCATCAGCTAATCATAGAAAACTCCCCATTCAGCCATAGGTGCAGGTTAAGAGGGAGGGGGCAGTGTGGCAAGAACAGGACTGGCTACGTAATTTGTGGAGACCAGAGCAAAATGAAAATGAAGGGCTCTTTGTTCAAAAATTATTAAGAATTTCAAGATGGTGACAGCAGCGCATTAAAGCCCAAGGCCCTGAGCAGGAGTATGGGCCTTGGCATCTGCACCACTTATGTCATGCAACTTACTTGTGTCTTAGGACCTGCTAGAGCCCAGTCACATGTATACCACTTTCATCTGATGATGGAGTGGTGCATGTATGCCCAACTTTATTGTTTAATGTGTCAGAAAACTGACAGTTTATGCTGGACTGCTCAGTTCACATGGTGACTTGGCAGCCCACAGTCAAATGTTCAGCCTCTCCAGGACTCAGGAAAAAGTCAAAGCTGTTTCTCAAAGGAGAATAGTTCTCCATACAGGATGACATATCTTTGCTTACAGTCCTAATGGTTTGTGCCGTGACTCATGCATTAAGGCCTGGCAAAGACTTCATACAGTAGTCCGATATGCCACGGACACTTCAAGCTCTATTGGATGTGCTGGGTCATGCAGTCCAAGTGGCAAAGCAACTTGCGCAGCAGCCTAGATCGGTTCAGGTGCTTTCTCTTGTTCTGGGTCCCATTCGAATCTACACAAGCATGACTTGAGAAATCATACAAACCATATCCTTTAAACATGAGCCACAAGTATGGCCATAAAGCACAACAGACCAGAAACTATGAATAGAGGTATGGGACTCCATCGTCACCAAAGAAAACTCATTCCACGGACATGGTGTATTGATGTTTGGTGAGCAGTACTCAATTCTTTGAACAGAAAGGTTAAGATGTTAAAAGTCTATGAGGCTATATAGTACAGTGGTTAAGACCGAGGAATCTGGAGTCAGACCGTAAGAATACCTGGACCCAATTCTAAGCCCTGTGTAAATTTGGACAAGTCACTTAAAATTTAACCACTCCAAGCCTCAGAGGGGAAAATAATAATCTATTGGTTATAACCACTAATAATTGTAAGTTATCTAATCATTGTTATAAAGATCAAATGAGCTACACGTGTGAAGCACAAGGCTAAGGCACAGAGTGAGGAGTCAATAAATGATTAGATTTTCTTACGGATGAACAGAATATATAAGTGATTGGATGTGGGCAGGAAGAGATCGTGGGTGAGGCACAGGAGAGGACTATTGATGAAATATGGAGGTTGGAGTCTCACTTGCCTCTGATCGAGGTACGGGGCAGAGGAGCAAATCTGGGATGTGTTCAAGTCACTGCTCTGCCACTCCATGCTGTGAGACCGTGGGCAAGTCATCACCATCTCCAGTTCTCTGTTCTCTAGATGTGACACAACAGGCTGCTCTCCGTGACTTCTGGGCCTCTCCCATCTCCGGCAGTCTGAGACAGGCTGGTGAGTCCTAACTGCTCTTGGACGTCCGTGCAGTCATGTGCGCCCATCCATGATCCCAGGCAGAGAGAGCATCGGCCAAGTCTGCAGCTTTTTGCCCCAGAAGTGGGTCCAGCAAAGACGTAAAGGGGTTTTCAGTATTTATTAAACCTCTGGCAGTGGCTCCCACATATACAACTGAACTATTTTAAGCCCTGGCTATTTCCTTTTTCTTTGGAAGCGTGGGTGGATTTTAAGACAAACAGACTAATGAGGTATATGTTAGCATGGCCACAAAAGCAAAACAGTCAGATTTCCCAACACAATGCCAAGTTTGGGCTTGGAATTTGGAGGGTTAGAAGGGAAGCCCAGTGGTCATTCCCTTTCTCACGCCCTGCAGTCTTGACTTTCTAACCAACCAGCCTCTCACTAAGCCTGAGAAGGTGAGCCTCTGTGAGGGTCTCCATTCTGGGGGTACAGGGGTGAGTACAGTGAGATTCCCTCCTTCTAGTGTCAAGGCCCTAAGAGCAAAGACACCACAGACACTTAAGCAATTAGGGAATAATTTAAAACAAATGTGCCCTGGAGTCCACACATAGCGAAGGAGACTTGGCTTAATGTTCAGTGCAGCAAGATTCTTCCTAGTGCTTTATCTTGCACTGGGGAAAAGAGACTCCTCCCCGCACTAAACACACCCAGATTCTGGTGAATCTTCCCCTCTCCCACACATGCACACAAACACACACAGGCCCCTTGTTATTTTATTTGCTGTTTCAAAACTACCTCTAGCCTAGTGGAGCTGCCCTTGAATACAAATTCCCTGGTGTCCCAGCTAAATAAATCTTGGCTGCATATAACAAAAGATCCAAAAGAACAGCAGCATAAATGACATGGAAGATTATTTCCTGCTCATGTACGAGAAGTCCACAGGTAGGGATTCCAAGGCTGTAGGATGGAGGGTATGAGGATGTCCCCAGGAGGAACCAGGGGTGATGCTGCCCTATTGGACTCTGGCCTCAGGTAGGTAAGAAGGACATTGGCTCCCACCTGCCTATTGGCTGCCTACTGGGCATGTATTATTTTTCATTCATTCGTCCTACAAAATATTTACTGAGCCGTCACTGTGTCAGGCACTATGCTAGGTTCTAGGGAAGAGTGTGCCAAGGCAACCATGGTCACACGGTTGTGAAGCTCACAATCTAGTGGGAAAGACAGAAAAGAAGAAGTAAGCAAAGGGGATCAAAATTGTGGCTAAGTGATGTGTAGGGAACAGCCAGGACACTGTGATGGAGAACGCTCTACAAGGGTGGTAGGGGCATAGAATTCCATAGAAATGGTAGGGGAGAGACATCCCTGGAGAAGGTTCCAGGCCAGCCAGCCTTCTCAAGCAGCAGGTAGAAATGATGGCAGGCCTTTTGAACATGGCTGCTGCCAACCAAGAGGCCACCGGCCACACTCTGCAGAGACCTGATGGACTGAGGAGAGTGCACACTGCACCCAGGCCGGGTCCCGCACAATCCCACCACATCTGCACGGTGGCAGTGCGGAGGCCCCTTTGATGCAACTGAAACTCACTCAGGGGAGCAGCAGCGACTGGTCCTGCTCAGCTTAAATAGCAAGAAAGAAGTAAAGCCGGGATTTGAACTCAGATCCTTAAAGACCAAGTCTAAGCCCTTTGTACACACAGCCATTCAACTGATAAGAGAAAGCTGTCCTATTTTCAGATATCCATTTGGGTTAAGTAGTACCAAATCCAGCCCCCAAAAGCTCAGTGCTAGTGCCCACGGAAAACCGACAGACCTACCGGGGCCACAAACGCCACAAAAGGATCACATTACACTCCCCAGACCTAATTGCTTTACAGACTAAACAGCACAATTTACAGTTAGCTCTGGGGTAATGACGTCTCCCTTTCCAGTTCCATGCTGTTCTGAGGGATTCCAGCATTTTCCTCAGAGATGTTAGACAGAGGCCTGCGTGACTGAGGTTCTCTAGGCTCAAAGGCAGCCATTGTGAGCAACCCCAGGGAGGGCCTGCTGGGAGGAAGAGGGGCCAAGCGCTCTTGCAGGCTCAGCTCAGCCGAGGGGCCACCCCACATAAATCTCGCCAGAAGTCATCTGGAGAGGACACGATGACACAAAGGTCCACCAAAAAGCCGACAAATTAACTGTCTTATGCTCATTCAAGTTTTTAAATAATCAAATAACTCAAACCAAGGTAGACAGTCTTAATCCCCAGAAATAGCTTGCTCCATAAATCACCCACAGAAAACTATTTTTCTGTTTCCTCCAACTATCCCCTTTTTAGTAGAAAGTAGTCATTTCTAAAAAAGATTAAAAAGAAGGCTTTCTAAACAAGTCAGACTATCTTTCTGTGGTCATCACTTAAAACAAAAAATAAAATCTGAACCTCATAAAGTGTTCTTCCCTTTTTCTGCAGAGTAGCATTTTCGTCTGTTTCTAGACCATGCCCTTTTACTAGACCCAGAAGGCCACATTTTATGAGAGCTGTGACCTCATGTGCAGAGATGTCAACATGAGAATTCTTACCGTTCTTATCTCACGGTGCCCCGGGAATGCGTGTGCGAGAGAATGTACCAAGTCACGGTCGGCAGGCTTCCCGGCTCTCTTCATTTCCCTCATTTCTTCCCAACTTCCTTTGAAGCTAAGGAGAAAATAGACAGTCTACTAAAGTAGAGAGTCCCTGGCAGAAATAATTCTCCTGGTTTTGTTTCACCAAACTTCTTAGCCTACACGTGTCTGCAGCAGTAGCCGACATCAGACAGCAATGGGAGTAGAAGGCAGACT